>JAKTYE010000036.1:0-113278 GCA_030561785.1 Ogataea ortonii
GAGCTGTCGTCGTATATTTTGAGGGATTTTGAATCATCATTGGACAATAGGTCACATATGTTCTCGTTGTAAAGTTCAATGAAGGAGATTTTCACCGAGTAATCAGGCACTTTTTCGAGCTTTTCAAATAACCGGAATAATGTTCTTGGAATGACTCCAGCGTTTTCTTTCAGCTTTCCCGAGCTGTCGGTAGATAGATCGCCCGACATTGTGTAGGTTTTTCCGGTACCTGTTTGTCCGTACGCAAAAATTGTGCAATTATAACCGCCCATCACCTCCTCCAGAATGTTTTGTGCAACTCCTTCGTAAAGTGTCTCCTGATCAGATTCAGCACCAAAAACGCCGTCAAAAGTGTAAGTTTTGGCGATATTATGATTTGGTCCAGTTTTCAGAATCACTTCCTTGCCTTTTCTGCCCCGAGTGGAAACCACAACTCCGGAGTTCTCCCGGATTTCCCTTTCATTTCTTGATCGACATCTGACAAACACTTTTATGTTTGAAGACTCCTCATCTTTTGTACCGACGCCCGGTGAGCCGGAATTCCTGTTTCCCGAATGAGAGCTGCGGATTCCGCCCATCGAGTTTCTTGCAAGTTTCGTTTCGTTTGCCATGACGGACAAGAATGGTTCTACAAAGAGCACTGGAAAGGGATCCTTCTCGATAAATAAATAAACAAACAAGATCTTGATCTGTCTGCCAAAAAATAGAAGGGCCAATAGATGCAAGGTCGCGCAAGGAATAAGAATACAAAATGCGCCGCAGAGCCATTTTCGGAAAAACACATAAAACGTCTTTGGACGGCTTGTGTTTGGAACTTCTGGAGGTCCAGAACTTGCGATGAACAAGACTCATAGTCTATGAAGGGTGGATCGGGTTTGTCTGCAGAGACTTAGCTGTTCGATATGATGAAAGACAGATTCACACCGAGAAGTATGAAAATGCAGACTGTGAGATAGATTGTGGTGATTCTGTTGTCAAATATCTCTATTCTCTCTTCCTTGTAGTTGTAGAGGGCCTTTACGTAGTTGAAGCCGGTGAGAATGAGGGCTGAGAGGCTTAGAAAAGCAAACAGAACACTGACAACGACCACATAGGTGGAATTAAGGCTGGATTCTGGTGTATCTGGGTTCTTTGGGACTCTTGAGGCAGAGGTGTCGATTCTATAGTTGAGCAGAATAGCCACAGAGGCAAGCGACAGCACTGAGCTGAACTTGATCCAGCTGAGAGTCGTTCTTTCGGTCATGAGTATGTCTCGGGGCTCTGAGGTTTTGTTTTCGACGTACATATTGACGCTGGGAATGTAGTTGGCCAGCAGTCCGGTGTGTTCGTCATCGTAGTAGGGCGAGATGGCCGGTTCTTCTGGTGCTAGCGAGACGGAATAAGGCGATCTTTCGGACGTTGTGAGCGAAACTTGACTATTTCCGAGTGGTCCCCGGAGGTTTCTGAGTCTGTCTGATGCTCTGCTTGTGTCTGTCATGGTAATATTCTATGTTTTGGAGCCTCCAACACTTTTCCCAGAGACTCCTTGCTGTTACTAAAGTACTTGCAGCTTTATTTTTTCACCTTTACACGATAAAAAAAATTTTAAGACCTTAGTAAGAAAAGAAGAGAAGGGTATTCTTTTGTTTGTGGTGTCATTTATTGGTACTGAGAGTGCAAAAAAGGGCCTTTTCGGTAGAGAAACCCACTTGCAAAGGTATAAAACACACATCTGAATCAGTTTGTGCACTATGTCTAATTACACTCAGCTCGATCCGCACTCCCAAAACCAGCAGCAGGGCCAGGCCACTGTGATCTGTTGCAACTGTGGAGTGCCCGTGGACGGGTCTACGGGACTGGTGATGTGCTACGACTGCATCAAGCTGACGGTGGACATTACGGAAGGCATTCCAAGAGAGGCAAATGTGTCATTTTGCAGGAACTGTGAGCGGTTTTTGCAGCCTCCTCAACAGTGGATCAAAGCGGATCTTGAAAGCCGAGAGCTGCTTGCCCTGTGTCTTCGAAGACTAAAGGGACTCAACAAGGTGAGACTGATCGATGTGTCGTTCATTTGGACAGAGCCTCACTCCAGAAGAATCCGGGTCAAGTTGACAGCCCAAGGAGAAGCCCTGACCAACACAATTATCCAACAATCATTTGAAGTTGAGTACGTGGTGGTGGCAATGCAATGTCCAGATTGTGCAAAGTCATACACAGTTAACACTTGGAGAGCAGCAGTTCAGATCCGTCAAAAAGTGCCCCACAAAAGAACTTTCTTATATCTAGAACAGCTCATTTTGAAACATAATGCACATGTGGACACCATTTCCATCAAAGAGGCCAAAGATGGCTTGGATTTCTATTATTCCCAGCGAAATCATGCTGTCAAGATGATTGACTTCCTCAATAGTGTTGCTCCAATCAAGTCCAAGAGATCCGAAGAGCTCATCAGCTCAGATATCCATTCGGGAACATCACAGTATAAGTTCACTTTCTCTGTGGAAATAGCGCCTATTTGCAAAGATGATTTGGTGGTTCTGCCGAAGAAGCTGGCAAAGTCCATGGGTGACATTTTCCGACTGGTTCTGTGCTCCAAAGTGACCAACTCGCTCCAGTTCATCGACCCGGCAACTCTGAAAATTGGGGAGATGCCTCCTGCTCTCTACTGGAGGTCTCCTTTTGTCTCACTGGCAGATGCCACTCAAATGGTGGAGTTCATTGTCTTAGATGTCGAGCCAACAGGCGAGAGACAGGGAAGATGGCTTTTGGCAGACGTGACGGTCGCCAGAGCCAGCGACATGGGTGTCAACGATCACGAGTTTTACGTGCGGTCGCATCTTGGGGGTATTCTACATCCGGGAGACTCAGCTCTGGGCTACTATCTGACAAACTCCAACTTCAACTCGGAAATGTTCGACACTCTCAATACAGATACGATACCAGACATTGTGCTGGTGAAGAAACACTATGCACGGTCCAATAAGAGGGCCAAGAGCAGAAAATGGAAGCTCAAGAGAATGGCCAATGAGCACAAGGATCTTGTGGCCAGCGAAATCGTCGACTCCAGACAGGCCAGACAGGAAGCTGAGAAGGCAGAACTCGACTATGAGCTCTTCTTACAGGAGCTGGAAGAGGACCAGGAGCTCAGAAAGACTGTCAATATCTGGAAGGCCGAAAACAACCTTGCACCGACTGCCGACTCGATGGAGGAAGAAGACGACGCTCCTCAGATTGATATTGACGAGCTTCTGGATGAGCTTGACGAGATGAATTTGGATGAGTAGGATGGGTGCTATGTATTATGAAGTGTAACTTAACTAGAGCTTCCGTGGGGTTTTCTTCGACTTCTTGTTGAGATCAAAAAAGACGTCTATAATAATGAACATTTCCTATAACTTCCCCTCAACAGCAGCCTTCAAGACATCATGGATGCCTTTGGGATTGGCACCAACAACCGTGAATGCTTTTTCTCCCTTTTTGAACAGCAAAAACGTAGGCATAGCGCTGATTGCATACTCGGAAGCAATGTCACTGGCTTCGTCCACATCCACTTTATAGAAGTTCACCTCATTGGCGTAAGTTTCTGAAAGCTTTTCCACAAGAGGTGAGACAGCTTTGCATGGACCACACCAGGTGGCGTAAAAGTCCACCAAAGCCCAGTCATTCTTCAAAACTATGTCTCTGAATTGACTTAAGTTGGCCACTTCATTCACCTTCAGATTACTTCTGGAGGCTCCAAAGGATCTGTAAAACAGCTTAGACACTCCTCTGTGTCCGCTTCTTACTGCTGTCTGTCTTAACATGGTTGGCGTTGGAAAGAGAGAAGAAGAACAGAGACAGTTCTTCTTCATTATTAAGCCATCTTGAAAGAGCAAAAACAATTCTTAGATAATCACTGACGTCATCAAACCACTATCGGGGCAAGAAGATGGTTCATTAAGGAGGATATTTAATGCAAACTGGTTCTTGGATTTGTTGTTTTGGTCCGAAAAAGCAGTCTTGTTACAAATAGCGACGTCGGCAAATCCTAAGCAATCAGAATGAGCGACCAGTTGCGGGTTTCCTCCTCGCAATCGTTTGTGGACTCGTCTTTCTTCATCAAACTGTCTCAGCTTAAACTCGATGTTTTGAAGTTGGACCAGTCTTCTAGACAGATCTACGGATATTACAACTTTCGCACGCTTGGAAGCAATCAAGGTCCATCAGTGGGACTGAACGATTCGAGTTTTGCCGACAAGAACACCTTCGAGGCCAGTTTAGCGGCCAACTATAACTTTGTGGCGCCTGGAGAGCTGGTGAATGTGAACACTTTGGAAGAGTTCAAGAACATTAACAAGCAGGAATTCCTGCTCAAATCGGGAGAACAGATCTACAAGAGCATTCTGGACCGCTCGGTGTTGCAAAACAGTTCGCTTTTATCACGATTTTCGGTGCTTTCCTTTGCCGATCTGAAAAAATATAAGTTTTTCTACTGGTTTGCGTTTCCTTTGCTTCACAGCGAATGGAAGCTCAAAGAATCCACACAGGGAGTCACCGTTGACCAGAATTCTGTTTCCCAGTTATCAGAACAAGTTGCAATACTCGATGATGGTCAGTTATTGCCTTTTTCCAGTCTCTTGTACCGCCATAAAAACCGTCAGTTGGAGTTGCTGTTCATCGAAACATCCTCTCACAAGAACTCTAGCTCATATGTCCTGCGCAATCTGCTGACTGCCCTGGCAATATACGGATACCACGACGTGAAAATCCAGTCATTCTGCCACAACCATCCGGAGCTGAATCGAACACTGTATCTGTCTCTAGTTGAGCCTGTGCAGAATATTCCTAAAATCTCGGGCTGGGAAAGGACGGCACAGGGAAAATTAGGTCCAAAACTTGCTGATCTGGGCTCTTTGATCGACCCAACTCAGCTTGCTGATCAGGCTATCGATCTTAATTTGAAGCTCATGAAATGGAGAATTGTCCCCAGCCTCGATTTGGAGAAAGTCAAGACAACCAAGTGTTTGCTTCTAGGATCTGGAACCCTTGGATCGTATATCGGACGGGCTCTTTTGGGTTGGGGTGTGCGGAAAATTACGTTTGTTGACATTGGAAAAGTGTCTTTCAGCAACCCAGTGAGACAACCGTTGTACGAGTTTGAAGATTGTTTCGATGGAGGAAAACCAAAGGCCGAAACAGCAGCCAGTGCCATGAAAAAGATATTCCCTCTGGTGGACACACAAGGATTCAGCTTGGAAGTACCAATGATTGGCCATCCGGTGACAAACGAAAACAAGCAGAAGAAAGACTTTGAGAAGCTGTATGAACTCATAAAACAGCATGATGTCATCTTCCTGCTAATGGACTCAAGGGAAACAAGATGGCTGCCCACAGTGATAGGAAATTTGGAAAACAAAATTGTTATCAACGCAGCTTTGGGTTTCGGAAGCTATCTAGTGATGAGACACGGTTGCATTGATTCTAGTATACCATTGGATGACCAAGAGGAGAACAGACTGGGCTGCTATTTCTGCAACGACGTACATGCCCCATCAAACTCCACTGCAGACAGAACGCTAGACCAAATGTGTACAGTGACTAGACCTGGAGTTGCTCTGATGGCGTCTTCTTTAGCCGTGGAACTAATGGTTTCGATATTGAATCACCCAAAGAAACAGTTTGCCGAGCATTCCACTGATGAGTCGACCACAATCCTGGGATCACTTCCTCATCAATTGAGAGGCTTTTTGCAGAGTTTTGAAACACTAAAGCTGAGTGCCAAAAATTTCAAGTACTGTTCAGCATGTTCGATTCCGGTGGTAAGGGAGTTCAAGGAGGAAAAATGGGAGTTTGTGAAAAGAGCTCTGGGCGATCCCAATTATATTGAAAAATTGACAGGGTTGTCTGAGGTGCACAGACAAGCTGAAGAAGCTGCACTGACATTTGATGTTTCTGACAGTGAAGACGAGTTTGTATAAAGAAAATTAATGTAAATGACCGTGGTGGATTATGACATGAGCATCTTGACTGCCCAATCAACACTCAATGTTCTTAGATCTGTATATGTCTGGCCGTTTCCCACAAACAAAATGGGAATACCTGTGGCATAAACCAAATTAACCATGGAACCAATCAAATCTCCAACAGTGTCACACTTAGAAACAATGAAGAAATCAAGATGTCTATTTGCACCGAATGCCTTATTGAAGTTCTGTGCCTGTAACACAGAGTCAGTACCCACCAGAGCTTCTCCAACCATGATAATTTTATCAGGATTAGCTGCCTTAGCAAAGGACACCAGAGGAGCCATCAAATGACTGTCATTATGACGTCTTCCTGCTGTATCCATCAGCACAATGTCGAACTTGTTTTCTTTAGCATATTTAATAGCACCAGTTGCAATTTTGGCCACCAAGTCTGCTCCTCCATAGCCTCCCTCAAACAACTCTATTTGTTTCTTATTTGGAGACAGCTTCGACAGATTGTTGACATGTGTGCGCAATTGCTCAACAGCTCCGGACCTGAAAGTGTCACAAGCAGTGATGAGAACACGATAATCATTCTGAAGAAGCCAGTATGCCAGTTTAGAAAGATTGGTTGACTTTCCAACTCCGTTGACTCCAACAACAGAAATCACATAGGGCAGAGTCTTATTTGCTTTCTTGGTTTGTATCTCGTTCAACAAGTCGATGGAACTATTAGGAGTGAGGAGTTTGATAAGCTGTTTTTCCAGTGACTTGGATGCAGTTTCCTCAACGGAGGTGAAGTTTGCTGTCGTTGAGCCGACTAACTCTTTTTCGATTTCGGCCACGAGAGAATTGGCAACGTCAGGAGCCACATTTTTCTTGATCAGATGTGTGGATAGAGCGGTTTTGACCTTTTTCACATCCTCTTTGGTGATCTTACCCCCAATCAGATTTCGAAGGAACCCAAATGGTTGTGAGGAGGTTTGTTTGACAGACTTCGCTTTTTGTGTCTGCAAAGAGAGAATTTCGTCCATCTCCTGGGATAAATCATTGACGAGGAAGTCTCCAGATTTGGTCTTTGAGCCGAAGTGGTCCTTATTTCCCAGCAATTGAGCGACTTTAGTATCTTCGTCAGCTGTTGTCTCTGAAGGGGACGAGAAATCCAACGGCACGTTATCTGCTTCAGATTCCTGAGAAATTGTACCGTCAGCGTTCCACTTTCTGGATTTCTTGCTGTTTTTCCCCTGTATTTTCTTTTTGTGGTCGCCCACTTCTGGAGTTGGAGTTGTTTCTTGTTGCGACTCCGGTTCTGGAGTTTCAACAACTCTTGATTTCTCAAGATCCTTCAAGTTAAGTTCGAAGAAACCCTGAAACTTTGCTTCATTTTCCGAATTCAAATAGAGAATCCGTATTTTTTTGAGAAACTCATTAGGATCTTTGAGGACAATCAGAGACGAATAGACCATGGCAAACACTAATCTCGAGCCATTTTGGGTCGAGATCAGATACTTTATACTGTGACCGTCGTGGCTGTATGTTCCCAGGTTGAGTGTTGCTTCTGTCTCCGTGTCGTTTTCGTCTTGTTCATCTTTTTGAAGAGCCTCTTTTTCTGCCTCTGCGTATGTCTTAAGGTTTCTTTCAGAAACAAGAACGTCGTTGATGAACGAATTGAAAACCGACGACAGGTTTTTTCCCGGCTGGTAGTTGAATTCCACCTGTCCTGTTGGTTTGAAGATCAGGAACTGGTCGATCATTTGTAAAAGAGATGGGCCAAAAAAAGGAAATCCAACTTTCTTTTATATTGTGTGGTTTATTTGTCTTGTTCGTTCTTTTGTTCTCATCATCACATGTAAAAGATAGTGTGTCCTAACAAAATAAATTTTTTCCCTCTTTATATACATTTCTTCCTTTGTTTAAAACAAGAGGATCTACTCTTCTGAAGAGAGCTCCAGAGAAAGGCTTCACAGGCCCATAACCTATGTTCAGAACAGGACTATTGTTGCCCATACTTCGAGGGTGTGGCAGACCTCTCAGGACGTTTGCAACAGTCCCGGAAGAGTCTGCCCAGCTGATCTCCGAGTCCCTCAACAGGTTCAAACAAACGCTCAAATCAAACAAGTACTCTGATTTCCAGCTCGACGTGCTCAGAAATCATTTCAGTCCCGAATTCATCAAGACCCACATCAAGAGCTTCGAGGGCTGTCTCGAGTCGGTCGAGAAACAGCTTCTCGTTCCAGAGATACATTCCCAGGATCTTTTGCAAGAGGTGGTTCTCAACTCGGTGCCTGATCTGAGAAACGCACAGCAACACGTGCAATACATTGTCCACAACAAAGACAGACTCAGCTCACTTCCTGTGGACTCCGCTACAAAAACCAAAGACCGTTCAGCGTTGCAAAGAACAGTCGACAAGATTATCGAGAAAGTGGTTTACGCAAAAATGAAACCTTATAATCTCCAATACATATACAACGATGCCTCCAACAACCAAAACTTCAACAGCAATCTCACCTTCAACATTATAGACATCTCTAATCCCTATGAATGGTTCCCCGAGGCCAGAAAACTGAAAAGAAAGTTCATTATGCACGTAGGACCTACCAACAGTGGAAAAACGTACAACGCACTCTCCAAGCTCGAGGAGTGCTCCAAAGGATACTTTGCAGGCCCTCTTCGACTACTTGCAAGAGAGGTCTACGACAAGTTCCAGAACAAAAACATCAGGTGCAATTTGGTCACGGGAGAAGAGGTCATTGTTGATGTTGACGAGTATGGAAACAAGGCAGGAGTCACCTCAGGAACCATCGAAATGCTTCCTTTGAGCGAAAACTTTGATGTCATTGTAGTGGACGAAATACAAATGATTGGAGACATAGAAAGAGGGTCAGCTTGGACAAATGTTATACTGGGAGCAAGAGCTAAAGAGATTCATTTGTGTGGAGAACTTGCTGCCGTGCCTTTAATAAAGAAACTAGTGGCCATGACTGGCGACGACATCGAAATCAATGAGTACAAAAGACTGGGAAAGCTGGTTGTAGACCAGAACGAAGTCTCTATGAACGATATCACCAGGGGTGATTGTATTGTTTGTTTCAGCAAAAACAACATTCTCACCATGAAAGCCCAGATAGAACAAGAAACTAACTTGCGATGTGCAGTGATATACGGTGCTCTTCCCCCGGAAACAAGGGCCGAAGAAGCACGCAGATTTAATGAAGGATATTACGATGTTGTTGTTGCTTCTGATGCCATCGGAATGGGATTGAACTTGAAGATCAACAGAGTGATTTTCACCACCACTCAAAAGTATAATGGTAGAGAGAACGTGAAGCTTACTCCGTCAAATATCAAACAAATCGGTGGTAGAGCAGGGAGATTTGGAGTTGGGGAGTCTGTTGGCCATATAACCGCAGTTGATCAACATGAGCTCGAAAATGTCAGAAAGGGAATCGAAGCTCCTATCCAATATTTGGAAAAGGCTGTTTTGTGGCCCCCAGAATCACTATGGGTTAAATACTATTCAATGTTTTCCAAGGGTACAGAGATGATTACTATGTTTAGAAAGTTTGAAACAGACTTATTCAAGCTTTTCAGAGACAAAACTGAGGATAACAGTCTTTTTGAAGTGCAAGCATTGTACGATAAAAAGTCGATGGCTCAGTTTTTCCAGAAAGAAAAACTTAATCGAGATTTCAACATTCTTGACCAACTCAAATTCATATCGTGTCCTACCAATCTGACCTCGAACGTGTCACCGCTGAAACTTATTACAGATGATCTTTTCAAACAGTTCATCATCACCGTTATCAAAAGACACAAAAAGTCTCTCTTTGGTTTCAAATCTTTACCTCTTTATCTGACATCTACAGAAAACCTAGATTTGAGACCAGTTGACAACGATCTCGTTCAAACCATGAGTAACAGAATCGAGGCCGAGCCGGTTCCAGAAAGCATCAAAGCTGAAGTACTGAAAGAAGTCAAAAAGAACGTGATCCCCAAATACAGAGCCAAAAAAATGTATGTGAAACATTTCAGTCCCGTCGAAGAACGCCTTATGAAATTAGAACAATTCCATCGGTTGGTGGGCTCCTATCTATGGCTTTCGTACCGGTTTCCTCAGAATTTTGTCCATATCGAACTTGCTATGAAGTTGAAAGAGTTGATAGAGTTCAAAATCAGCGAGATGTTGACCAATTTGAGGGCCAGTCCGAGCTCGTCCAATAGTCGGTTGAGAAATTACCGTGCCTTATAATATAATGACTTGTATATATCTGTCCATAGAAATCATAACTCCCATTCGTACTGTTCTTTGTCGTCCGATTGGATCAAAGGCTCCTCTATGCTGTTTATCTTAATGTCTCCACATAGACAGCATTTAGTGGAGAGGAGCTGATCTATTTCTTTCTTGAGGTCGTCTAAAACCTCTTTATTTCCCTTATTTGCCAAAATTCTTTTTTCCAATTTGTAGATTGCATTCTTGAACTTATAATCATTGGAACCCAAAATATCTCTCACCAGGCAATCTTGGTGAAATGAGTGTAAGCAAGGAAAAACAATAAACTTTCTGATTATGAGGATCTTACCACAGAGAGAACAAGATTCCTGCGGCTCCACAATCTGGAAATGCTCCTCCTGATACTCCTTTATTTGGGCATTGATCTTTTCCGATTGGTTAAGTGAAGCTGTCATTTCGTTTGAGAGCTTGTTCATCTCCAATGAAAGAGAACCAAGAGACTTGACTATCTCTTCTTTGAAATTATCGATCACTATGAAGTCGGGGAAAAGTGGTAACAAATCTTTCATTGTCAGCAATTCACATTTCCCCATCAAAAATCTCAGCAGAATTTTGATTTTGTTATCTTCTGAGTCCGATTCTTTGGAATCTGAGTTCCCATTGGCCCAATTCAACTCCAACAACCTTTGATGTTTCTCTAGAAATTTATCGTTTGTTACCACTTTTTGAATGAGTCTTTCAGAGATCTTAAGCCATAGGGTTTTTCTTTCAAACGATCGAGAATCTGCCGGTTTATCTGCTACTAGTATGGCAACTTCCATCAGCTCGTTATCCAATGCCAAGTTAATTGCATCTTCATAATTCTCAATCATCGAATAAATGTATATCGCACTCTGGTACTTTCGATGCTTAAAACAAAGGCGTAAGATTGAATCAGTGTCAAAAAGGATCTCGAAATCCCTAGTTTTGGTAGCAAATAAACCTTTGGATTTCTGCTGTCCTTCCAGATATTTGAGAATCAAATTTTCATTTTCCAAGTTTGGATAACTGATGAGAATCGATAACAGGGTGTTATGCACAATTTTCTCCTTTGTCTGCTTCTCCTTGATCATGAAATTCAAAAATCTCAAAGCCTGATTGAATTCTGGAAGTACTCCTCTTGACTTGGAAACGGTTTTGTTGTAGGTCAAAATAGAAGGTAGCAGTTTTTTGAAATCCAGAGTGTCCGCTAACCTCATCCACACATCTACAGTTCTTGTCGGGTGATTGATAAGCAGTGCAGTGGAACATTTGTAGATGAGAGAGGGAGTTTGTTCTTTCGTTAACACATCCAACGCTTTATCCCATTGTTGTGCGTTGAGATAAAACTTCAAGGCAAACTGATGATCTGAAAGCATGTTGGAAAAATACAACAACTCCTCTTTTCTGTTGTGCGAAAGCAATATTTGATAGATCGTCTCCCTGTCTACAACATCTTTGAACTCATTCAAAAACTGGTAGAACTCCAGTGAGACGGATTCTTTCTTCTGTGAAATGTCAGGACTCCCTGATTTGGCTGTTTCGTCATCAGAGTCATCAATATGGTGGTTTCTAACTGAAAGCTGATTGTCTAACTCATTGAGATTTTCCACATAAAGTTCGACAAGCCAACTGCTCACCATGACCCTCTGCATATAGTAGCTTTTCGGTAATTTTCTCAACTTCGTGAGCAAAAAGAGTTTGAGAGCTACCTTGTTTTTCAACTCAATGATGTCCAAAGCGACTTTTTCGAATGACTCGCTGGTTTCAGCCAACACCTTAGACCCTTCTTCCACTTCTCCTTTTTCCAGTAAGTAATATCCTTTGTTGATCAAAATCAGATCTTTTTTATCTGAATCGGCTCCATTTGGATGTGCTAGAAGTTTTAGCGCCTCCTCAAACATCTTGTTCTCCATCATAATTCTCCATATATCAGAATGCTCATTATCGCTAACAATTTCGTATATGTTAGAGCTAGAGTAAAGCCAGTAGGTGTTTGCCTTATGATCCTCTGTCAATTTCACTTCTCCTGAAGTATCGGTTGGAAGTGCATATCTAACAACCTCTAAACCATTGAATTGATTGTATATCACCAATTCCTGCGTATTCAGCAGTAAGATTGCGTGATACTTTGTGAGTAACATAGAGGTGACTTGTGTAGCTGTGGTAGAATCCAGTTTGATGTACTTCAAGTCATTTTTCGTTTTGAAACTCAAACTTCCAAGAACAAGATGGTATTCTTCATCCTCAGTATTGATATCCAGAAATGCAAAAGTTGACGAGTTCGAAGTTAATGCAGAAAGCGTGCTGAAACTCAGGTTGAGAGGATCTGCTTTGAAACCTGGTCCAAACAGAAAGCCCGAAATTGTTTTCTGTACACTAAATCTGAACTGAACGAGCTTGTTGTTGGTCTGAGAAACACTTATATGAAAAACCAAGAGGTCCTTCTCTGTTTCTATATCAACTCCAAACATGTCAACGATGCTGTCTTTCGACTTCCATATTTGTTTGAGAGACCGTTCTTTATTATTTTCAATACTCATTTCGTAAACTACGCCAGTTAAGGTTCCAATCAAAAATGATCCTGTTGATTTCTTGGTGACAAAGGTGTCAAAAAATAAGATACTGGACACCGGAAGGCCTTTCAGTTTGCTCAGTGGTTTGCATTGTGTGTTCTGGATGTTCAGGTAGTAAAACTCGTTGTTACTACTTTGCACTATCAGATGGTTTCCAGACGGATCTAGGTATGCTGTTGTTACAGTCACATTTGAATCTGTTAGAATTTTGTCAACCTTCTCTGGATTGTCCAGATAGATTCTGTAAATCAAGCCATTGACTAACACAAGGTAGAGGATATTGTTCTTCACCAGCAACACAGTGATCTGCTCCTCTATTTGGAACTGCAATTGGACCTCCTCCAGCTTGAATATTCTTTGAGACTCAATAATGCTCATATCTGTATACTCATGGCCCTTCAATGGCTAAACTCCCTTGCTGAGAGAGAACAAGACACCAAAAGTAACAATCTGCCCTCTTTTATTACGGGGTAAAAACCTATAAATTCTTGCAGGGCTTCGTAACCTCATCCATACATTATTTTTTTTCGATTCTTAATTTTTGTCTAGACACAAGACGTTTTGACCTCACAAATACACCATCCTGTTCAAACCGAACACAAACATCCGCAACATCACACAACAAAACTGCACATAATGGGTGTGAGCATACCCGTGAAGCTTTTAAACGAGGCACAAGTGAGTTTTGGATACTGAAATATGACCTTTCAAACTAATTACTAACAGTTCACCTATAGGGACATATAATTAGCCTGGAACTGACGACAGGAGTGGCCTACAAGGGGAAATTAGTCGAGTCAGAAGACAGCATGAACGTTCAATTGAAAGACGCTACTGTCACAAATACAAACGGAGACGTGCAATTTCAACCACAAGTGTTTATTAGAGGCTCTCAGATCAGGTTTTTCTCTGTACCAGAAATACTGAAACATGCTCCTATGTTTGATCCAAATCACGTCAAACCACCGGCGCCGATCAGAGGACCCAAGAGAAAATAAGTATTAGCTGTATCATATCAACTCGAAGTGTACTATCATGATGAATTATAAACGTTAATTAATCGAACCCTTCCAAAGCACTCAGAACTTTCTCCAACCTATCGCACCCCTGCTTATATCTGTTTGGATTCAGCATCATATTGGCTGTCAGACGGCTGATTGAATCGACAATCTGCTCAATCAAATACTTTTCCTCGTGAGGAATCTCCAGATTAGCAAATTCCTGTCCAATAACTATCCCATCTGTGGCATTCAACAACCTGGCCAAAGTGTTGTAAGAAAATGGCTTTATTTTGGACTTTGACTTTCTGCCCATGCGTCTCTTGGCGGCTGTCTTGTTCTGTGATTGGCCCTGCAACTGCTCTAACTCATCGTCTACATCCTCGTAATGCTCGTCATTTTGATGGCTATCGTCTCCACTGGCTGCTTCCTCGGCCTCTCCGTCGTGGTGAGAGTCGAAAATTGATTCCTCAGATACCACTGACCCCGACTGGGCTTTGAAAAGTCCAGGTCTTTCGCTCGCGGATTCAGTTTCGCCTATCTGGGCCGTGTGGAACGATTCCACCCCTGTACGAACGCTGTTTGTAAGCGACAACGTGTGTGTGTGCGATGATGGAGACGAGTGCTCTGACCTTGTATTCGGATACTCGTTGACTGCCCTCTCCTTACCTTTCAACGAAGGAGGCTTCCACTCCTGATGAACAGATCCAGCCAATTCAAGGTCGCGTGACTCGAGATCACGCGACCTGTTTGGTCGTTCGTTTTCGACCTCTGCCTCTATTTCGGATTGCAGGTCTTCAAACTCCTTCATGATGTGGTCAAATTTCCCACTCGCTCGCTGGGTTGCAGACACAGTGTGTCTGCTGACTACCGGCGATCTCTTTGAGCCCTCACTAGTGGAAACGGGGGTCGGTAGAGAGCCTTTTATAGTTGTACTTACAGACTGCTTTTGGAAAGATCGGATAATCTCCTCCTGCTCTTCCTTTTGTTTTGAATGTTCCAAATTCATGGCCTCATCGATGTTGGCCATTGAAAAGACTCCGGAATTAGGTCTTCTTGGAGATCTTGTCGGAATTGCAATGTTTAGATCGGTGTATTCTTCCTTATCTGGCTTTCTTGATGGACGTTCGATGTCATCTAACTCAGTGGTCTTTTTAGGAGTTGTCGTTGGAAGAAATAGCGGAGTTCTTATGGATTCTGTATCGCTCTCCTCTTTGACAGGGGATGTCTCTTTGAGAAACTCTGCAAGATCTTTGGATCCGGCTGAGTGCTGCAATTTAGTGGGGCTTCTAATCTTCTTCACCTGAGAGATTCTGTCGGCAGGAACCTCTTCATCTTCCATGCCTTCCTTGTCCACAATGTACTTGACAGTATCTATATCGACGTTTTGGATGATTCCAGAGTATTCAGAGAGCATTGACGATCTATTTCCAGCCACGTTGAGCATCTGGGATGTACGATTCCGAGGAGAAAACTCATTAATTGGATTTTGGTAGAACTGGGCACTTAGATTCTTGTCATCGTCCTCTTCGGACTGCGATCTGCTGCCTCTTTTAGAGTAAATATGGGGAGAAGTGGAAGTATTAGATCTCTCAGAGCCAACAAAACTAAAGCTGTCGTGCTGGATTTGTTCTGGAGTCTGATTGGGACTTGGTTCTTCGGGATTGGTGATCCTGAGTCGGGAAATTGGCAGCTCCTGGGACAACTTAGGAGTTGGCTGAGCAGTATACTGGCTGCTGTTATTTGACTCAATGGATTCCGCCATTGTGCGAGGAGCTTGTTTAGGTGTGAACAGTGGTCTTGATCTTAAGAAATCAGCCAGATAAGCCTTTCAGTACCATTTTGTTTGGCATTGGAGATTTATTGGGGATGTCACCGTTGCAAAAATGGCTGGTTTTTAATAAAAAAATAAAATTAAAGATTTTGATTTGCGGCGCGGCGGCGCGGCGGCGCAACAACTATATGAAAGACTGGTATTTTCAAATTTTCAAAACTGGATTCTTTGCAAGCTTTGCTACCGTAGCATTACAAAAAGTAGCGTAGTGACAAAATCGATTAGTATTACGGACCAAAGTGAATACACCAGCTAACTCCTCTGTATGCGACAGAAGCAGCGGAAGTCCTCAGGGTTTCTGTTTTTTTCGGCTTCTTTCCAGATAGATGTAAGGTAAAAGTAGCAATACTGGATTATTCGTGTATACATCGGCCTGCCGATGTGGGACAGACTGTACAGTTATTCAACTTCCCGCTCCAGATAGCTTGCCACTTCGAGCTCATCATCGAGCCAGCGAGGATCCCAATCTTGTGTGTTATCTAGTCTTTCGAGCGAATCAGCCCAGACGTAGCAAAGAGCTTCTATTTTTTCTTTTTTGATCTGGTTAGGAAGCAACCTGTATTTGTGGTCCTTGTTGATCTCAATGTTGCTGATAATCTCGACAGTTGCTTTAGTTCTTGTGAATTCTCTCCCTTCGAAGTAGTCCATATGTCTGAGGTCGACTTTGCTGAGGCCCTTCGCCAGAATCCCCACTATGGACGAGTCTGGATCTTCTACTGCAGCAGGATACGTCACATCCTTGACTCTTGTTCTTCTGTATCCAAGAAGACGCGCTTTGAACAGTGAGATATTGCTGTTTTCTGGAGAAAGGTCCAGAACGTCCATGATAATCCGGGGAGACATGAGAGTTCCGTAGCAGCTGGATAGAGTGTTAGAAAGCACGAATGGAAGAAAATTCTATTAAACACTTACAACAACGCCTGTGAATCTGTGTCCTCCATCTCTGGTCGATTCTACTATGCCATTGGACAGGGACTGGGAGGTCAAGTAGTAGACTTGTACTGCTATAAGCTAGCGCATTTTTTTCCTCTATATATAGAGGAATTTTTCCATCTCCATTCCATGTCGCCCGTTTCCAACTCACCCGCAGAGACTAAGACTTACTTACTCCTTGTGCCTAAAAGTCTACGTTTTTGCATTGTTATCACTCGGAGTCTGCATGTCTGCTATTATCTAGAGACGCACACTTGAGAATAGAACAATTCGACACCGCCTGTGCAATCTCGGCTGACCAGATGTCCGGTAGCAGCCACGCGGTGAGCGCGCCCGTGTCAGGCACACGGCCTGCACCAGCCAGCATTGCCGAAAAAATTTAGGCCTTCGGGGACTTGGCCGCGCATTACGTCACAACCAACGACGTCACGGTCTGTGCAGAGTCGCGGATTACCGCGAAAGCCCCCGCATCGACTCCCTGCCAGCCCTGCCGGCCACCAACTCTCCCGGTAGCAACTAAAACTATGCCCCAGACAAGGTCCCTAGAATCTTCAGATACGGCAGACCTCCATCTGCCAGTACATGCAGATTCGAGGTGGAAGCCGTACATATCAGTCACAGCCGTACACATCTACCGAACATTATTAGCGTCTTTCGCCAAGCTCACGAGCCTCATCTGCTCTGGCAAAAACAAGCTACAAAGAGTCCTCAGAAATTATATTGAGCCCTGCCTAGAAGACACTCATTGCAGCTCAGAAATGTCACTGTCGGTGGCATTCAGTCCCATAACGTTCAAAAACAGATTCAGGTTGCCCAGATGCTTGTCTGCACCAGACAAATCGCCCGACTCCCTTAGAGACTTGGCCAAACCCATGGTACCGAAAATCTCGTTTCTTATTGCGTCCACAATAATCCGCTGGTGGTTTAGTAGCCCAGCAAGAGAAAGCGATGCCAAGAATTGCCAGATGTAGGAATCGTCCTCACCCGATTGCGAGTTGCTCACCTTCTTGGCCTCGTCGTTCGACAAATAAGGAGGGAAAACCGTTGTCAATCTTGATTCCAAAGACTGGAAAAGCTTGTGGTAACTTTCCTGCCAGTGAGAAACTTCCTCTGCACTCAAACTCTTTGAAAACTCCTGTTTGATCAGCTCCAGTCTCGAAATCAAAATCGTGATCAGCGACAGTCCTATCTTGGTCGTCGAAAGGAAAAGAGTATTGTTGTTATCCAAAACAAGGTCCAAAAACTTCAAAACCTGTTGAAAGCTCGACTCACTCAAATACAAAACAAGAGTTTTCATCACTGTGTGCTGGAAAAGTTCAATCTTCTTGCTCACTTGCGAAGGAATTTCGAAGTTCGTCTCAGTGTAACTTTTGTACGAGCCTTTCAGAAGAACTTCGGCTTTCTGCAGATTGCTGAAGATTATCTCAATCAACTCTGTCTGTTGAACATTGTTCAAAAAGTGGAACAACCTGTTGAAGACCTTCATCGACTTGTCGAAGGAAAGAACAGAGATAAATGGATTGAGATGTTCCTCCGAAGAAATTTCGATCTTATCGTTCAAATGAAGAGCTTTCCACAGCCCGTTAGAGTTGAATTCCTGGTTTTCTCTCTCTAAAGACTCAAGCTTCAAAATCTGCGAGTAAACGTCTTCAATGATAGAAAGTTGAAAAGCTCTGGAAGATCTCGACACTTTGTATTCTTTTGGAACAATCTCATCCTCCGACTGTCCAGCCTCCTCCTTAGCACTGTTGATCACCAATTGCTTTCTTGGCTGCTTTCCAGTACCAAAAGACACTTTTCCCAAAGCACCTTCTCTGCTCAGAACACCAGTTCTTTCACCTCTTTCCTTGGCAACACTGACAGCCCTCGAAACTTGCTGTTGCATTCTCTGTAATGCCACGTCTGCTCTCTTGTCCCTGCCACCGAGTCTGTGTCCAGACTGATCCAGATACTTTTGCGCAATGGAACTCATGTCGTTCTGGTCAACAGAGGAGTTGAGAACTTTATAAACTTGGCAGTAGAAATCTTCATTGTATGGATCCTCTGTCACAATTTGAGACAGCTGAAATCTGGTCACAAAGTCCTTATCTCTTGGGTTCATGAAACCCGAACATCTGATAATGTTCGACACTTTGTGCTGTCTAGCCAGGATCTTTTCACGTTCTTTTGGGGATGCATTTTCCAACTGCTGTTGCAGTTGTCTCTGTTGGTTGTAGTAAGAAGAGCCTCCTCCAACGTTTCTATTACCGTAGCTATTCCTGGAAGTTTGTTGGTGACGTGGCTGCTGAACAGCACCCTGACTGCCCCGTCTCTGTCCCGAAACACCCAACGATTGCTGCTGAACTTTGATCTTCTGACGTTGTCCATCTGATCCAAGCACTGGGAAATCATTCAGATCCGGAACATTTTTTGGCTGTTCCTTCTGCTGCAATGGTTTCTGAGCAATCTGGGGCTTCTCTACAGTTTCAGTGCTTTGCACTTCTGTATGAGACTCTTGTAGCTGTGGCTCAGGTTGAGAAACAGGTTGTGGAGGTTGCTGAGAAGCCTGTGGAGGTTGTTGTGGTGGAATTTGCTGAGCTTGTTGAGATGGTTGCTGAGGAAATTGTGGAGGGATCTGTTGTCCGAGCTGTTGCGGAGGAAATTGCATAAAAGGAGAAGGAATCATGCCTGGCTGGAATGGAGATGGAGGAACAAAGCTCTGCGAAAATGCCTGTGTTGCAGCCGCAAGGTTTTGAAACTGTCCCGATGCCACGGAGGCTGCCAGCATCTGTTGGAGCTGTGGTGGCAACATGTATGGCTGAATGCCAGCACCCGGGATGTTCATAAATTGGGGAGGAGGAGGCTGCGAACTTCTGAGCTTAGCTTCGATCTCTTCTAACGACAGAACAGTCTTTTCTGTGGGTTGCTGTTCTGACGATTGTTTGGAAACGTTTTTGTTTTCGTCGCTCCAAAGAGAGGCCATTGGCTGCAACACTTCGTCAACTTGCGCAGCTTTAGCGTAGCTGACTCCCGGATGGACCTGAGTTTCCGGTCTTGCTTGTCTGGCAGGCTTTGAGCCTCCGAGCCCCCCAGAAAAGTCGAAATTCTTACCAATCTCTTCGGTGCTTGCTCCGAACGTCTCATCGTTCAGCGCATCATCCTCCTCTTCACCCATACCGGCATATGTGTCTTCAAAATCGTAAGTTTCCAACGCCTGGTCTGGTTTCCCGTTCTTGTTAGCGGGGGGACCCGAGGGGTCGAAACCAAAAAACGACATCTCAATGGCTATTGGCTCGTTTCAGACACTGTTTTTTGGCAATTAAACTGAAAAACACCAATGAGTCTGCCTGTCTACCTTTTTCCAACAATCCAAACGCCAATCCTGGTTCTACAAGGGATTTAAAACAACAAAAGCTCGCCATCTTCAACAGCTTTCCACGTTTAAAAAATTTCGCCGACGATGGACTACTATTTTAGTTTTTGCACACGACCATACTAAAGGACTCTATACACCTAAAGAGCAGAGATAAAACAAGTCTCCAGTTATTCCTACACTGGTGAGTTCAACGTACATAACCCCATTCTCAAGCCCTCATCTCAAACCGTCTACCACTGGCAGTCTTTCTCTCGTTTCTCTGCTCCTCCTCGTCAACGTCCCTTCTAGCCCTGTTGAGGATCTTGGTGAAACTGTTGACTCTGAACCGCATCCTCTGGTGCAAATAGCACTTGACAATCTTGATGTGATAGTGGAAATACGACCGGAACAGCTCGATGTGGGTGATGGAGTTCCATCTGATTTCGGTGGTGCTCAAATGTCTAGGAAACAGAACAAACGTGATGTATGTCTTGTTGTCACGGTTTTCTGGCTCAAGATGTTTGATTTCCAGTGGAATATCCTGGTGTGAGTTGATAACCTGCGGAGCCTTTTGAATAGACCGTTTTCTTGCATCGCTGAACTCCTGCAAAAACACCTTCGAGAAGATCTTATCTGTTTCGTCTTTAAAGATGGTCGAGAAAATCACCGTGACCCTGTCGTTGGACGGCTTGATGAAGATAGACTCGAGATCCCGATAATGTAGTGTCAAAACCTCTTCATTGGAGTTGTTTGGCGAGTCCTCGCCGTACAAATTGTTCGGATCCACAGGTTGTTCTTTTGAAAGAGTCTCGTATCTGTTGAAAGCTCTGAGAAAAGGAGCAGCAAAACAGTTTCTTTTCAGCAGAGAAAGCTCGGAAATCAACTCCTGTTTGGCCTCAGCGTCTGGAAACGAAACCTTTTCGAGGTCAACATACAAACTGAAGTCGTAGCCCGTTTCCGGCTGTGCCAGAATCTCGATAAATCCATACTTAGAGTACCTGTCTTGCAACAAACTCAGCACATCGTACTTCACAAGATCTTTCCAGCATCGAATGCTGATCGAAACAAGAATCTTGGTCTTGGATTCTGGAGTAGAAACATGGTAGGTGGTAAAGTCAAAGTCCGTAATAATTCTGTCCAAGAAAACAAGCTGATAATCCTCGGAAAATGCCTGCGAGAAGGCTTCTTCCAACAAAAGATTCTCTGGCTGTAGTTGAAGCATCTTCAATCGCAAACAACCAACAGCTTCACGGCCAATTGTGCTCACTGAAACAAACAAAAAGAGCTCCTTAACGTGTGCTGGCATTCTTTTTAAAATCTATTTTGCGCCTTTCGCTCATACAATCTACTCCATACATTTTACATCTCCATCAACTTCATACAATTAACCTCTTCCATTACCAACAGCTCACTACACTCATCAGATACCCAGTTGCTCAGCGAAATGACTTAAACAAATCAATCCTCCCAGCACTCCGTAACCGTGAAAGCTCCTCTAAAACAGAGTCGTACGCTTTACTCAGAGTCACGTGATCTTGACCAGACTCCTCGAGAGCGTCTTCAGACAGGCTAATTTTGTCCTTCTGGGGTTTATCGGGGTCCTCTTGGTCGGATTCCTGTTTCGATAGCGACTCAGACATGCTTCTGCTGTTTATCTGTGTGTTGGTCTCGGTCATCTTCAAATCATCCACCTCTTCAGACTGGTCTTTGGAGTAGAGTTCGGTCAAAGAAACACCACTAGTGTGCAGAGCGTTCAGAGCATCCATGAAGGTTCCAACATCTCTGCTCGACTTGATGGCTGACCGGAACATTTCCAGGTTGAGAGGCTTTTTCTTTTCAAGGTCATTTCGTGCTGTCGAGCCCACTAAACCCTGTTTGAACACCATTCCTTCCTCGGATTCCATACGTCTTAACGACGTGGACGAAACGTTCTTATTCAGACTGACTGCGCTGGAATCCGATGTGAATTCTGCTGCATTGGCTTCCTTTGGCGACGTGGACAGCGCAGAAATACTCGATTCCTTGTCGTCAAGCTCCTCGGTTTCTAAAGTCTCTGGGTTTCCGAAGAGCTTTGCAAACTCTGCAATATCGCTGGGCTTGTACAGCTTAGCGATGTTGCTGTTGATCAGCTGCAGACCTTTCTGGATCGACGAATCGATGGTGATCAGTCTGATCAACGTTTCTTTCCCTTCAAAGCTCAGCTGGTCCATCGAATGCATCTTGAGAAGCTGGACAATTGTTCGATGCAGATTCTCCCTTAACTCATCAGCATAGATAAGAAACTCCTTCACCTTTTTCGGGTCGTGATCCTTGTCTGGGTTCAAAATCTCAATCAAATTCTCAAAAAACCTGATTTTCGGCTTTGCGGTGCCGCCATCTGCAGCCAGTCCAGCCAGCAGATTTGTAGACGAGTCGTTCTTGCCATATAAGGCTCTCTCCATGTTTCTCATTGTGATCAGACCGATTTTCTCCTGGTATTTTTGGGGAACACTGTCTTTGTCGAAATCAAATGAAAAGAGAGATTTTGCATCTTTTAGAGAATGACAAAGAGAAACACAACATGCCTCATTCAACTGGTTTCCAGTGATCGAGAGATAATTCAAGTTTTTGATCAGTGGAAGTGTCTCACTAAGTTGGATAATAGAAATAGGAGTCAGTCCATTGTTATCCAGACTCAACCTAAAAAGTTGTGGATATAAAGGAAGATATGACAGCAATTTGGACATGAAGCTTGGAAATAGTCGTTTGTTATTCGATATGTCCAGATATTTGATGCTTGGGAACTTGGACATCGAATCGAACAACTCGTAAACTTCTTCTGTTTCCTGTAAATTGCAACTGTTGAGAGAAACAAGACTCAACTTGTAGTCTTGCTGAATCGTCTTGCTGTAATCCACAAATGGTTTGAGCTGGGTCGACAGATCGTTGTAGCCCAAATCAATTCCCAGACACTCTTTGTTTTTCGAAAGCCAGTCAGCAACAATCTCACAATGATTGTATGTCAGCTCGTTATATGCCAAACCGACCTTTGTGGCTCCTTTCAATCCCAGGGTCATGAAGTCTTTGAAAACTCTCAGATCGTTGATTTTGCAACCACTCAAAATCATCTCATCTATTCCACCCCTAACCATCAGAGAAGCAGTGAGCAATGACCAATCCATATCAGACCTATCGTTCTGGTTACACACCATTCTGTCATCGGACTCCGGGGACTTTTGAGCATCCTTTCTCAATCTCTGAGTGTTCAAACTCAAGGAAGGACATTGAGTTGTGTCAATTCTTTTCAGGACTTTATTCATGGACAAGAACCAGCACAAGAGCTTCCAACCTTCGGCATCAATTGGAGTGTTTCTCAAAAATAGTTTCTCCAAATATCTCTTGTGCAAAAGAGAACTCAAAATTATCCTAAACATGTCAGCAGTCAAAGAAACACCGTCAAGAGAAACACAATGGATTGGAGCAATTCGGATAAAATCAGCAAAAGAAAGAACCTCAATCAGTGCTGGTTTTGGATTTCTCAGTTGTAGAACTGGAAGCGGATCGGTGGATCCCTTAGGTATCTGCTTCAACGTAGCAGGAATGGGTAAAATTTCTCTCAAATGACAGCATCTAGTGTATAGCTCATCGAGCTTCAAAGTGACCACAGGCTTGTCCATCAATTTCTTACGTCTCACCATAGGCTTATCAATCTTGATGTCTCCTTTCTGGTCCTCTACAGGGTCGTCGGAGGCATGAGTTCGTGCTCTCTGTGCTGCTATTATTTTGTCTTCCTTCTTGATAGTGAGCTCCATTGAGGAAGTAGAAGGTGTCTTTTTCATTGTGCTAGATTGTGGGCCATTGGACGAAGAATCAGACATGTTATCCAAACTATCTTGATGAACAAGCTTCAGATGAGCAGAACCTCCAACGACAAGTCCAGATGTTGTTCCAAGGTTGGCCTCAGGGTCAATCTTGTGGATTATTAGCTCGCCATCCGGACCGATTTCCACATTACCTTTACGAGGATGTCTTGACGGTATTTGTTGCGGAGGATCATTGACAAACGTTGTGGCCGCAAATGCCACCTTTCTCATTGGCTTCATATGCTTCAACACAGAAATTGGTGGTTCCTTGACCACCTTAGCAGGCGGTGGAGTGTAACTTGAGCTCGAAAAAGAACTTATAGAGAGCTCATCGGCTAAAGCATCATGAGATAACACTTTCAGTAGAGAATTTGACTCTTTGTCTTGGTTCGTTCTGGACCGGCGCAAAATGGAACCAAACATTCCTCCTTCCTTTGCCTGTTCTTTTTCCTTTCGTAACTTTTCGTGCATCTCCAGTTCGATCGATTTATTGTACTTTTGATGTAGAGCAAATGCAGACGGCAGCTTAGGCTTATCCGGATGTGGCGGAATAACGTCTGGATCATATGTCATAGAAGAGTCTCTCGAAGGAGCAAAAACAGAATACCCTTTGAAGGTTTCTTCTGGGTTCGTAGTGTGGGCTTGGGCTTCGATGTCTTTCAAATACTCGTACAACTTTGGATCAACATCTTTATATTTTTGGGAGGCAGTCAGTTTGGCAGTTTTGTCAAAAATGTTTACAGGTTTTTGCTCCTGTGGTTCAACAAAACTTTCTATTTTCTTATGTTGAACCGAGGAGCTCCTTTCGGGACTAGTTTTAGGGACTAGTGTTTGCGGGTGAACCGCCGGAGTGGCGAGTGAGTTACTTCTTAATCTTGAGGAATTTTCGTCATCCTTTTTAGCAAACAGTCTTTTGAAAAATCCCTTTTTCTTGCCCTCTGGTTCCAGTTGTTGGCTATGTTCTTTTTGTCTTTCGAAACTAGAGGTGCAAATGTCTGTAGTTGTTCTATGCAGAGAATATCCAGATTCGGATTTTGTTGGAGAAGAGAGTCCGTCTAACGTTTTCGACCGTTCCAAGGGGACCAAATGGCCGTCATTGTTGGTCTTGACAACACTGGCGTTTGTAGTGGCCACAGAAGGCCGTGTTTTGGACGAATTCGAGGATGCCAGCGACGGAGACTTGACTGGTTTCAATGTTGTTGAAGTTCCCTTGGAGAAATGCGACCCTCTGAGAAACCAATCACAATCTCCTTTTTCCAGAGTCGCATTCGAGCTCATGAGCTCATTCTGGAGTCGTCTGCGGAGTTTATCGTGCTGCTGTGAGTTCCCCGAAGCTTTCGTGGATGAGGACATCAGATTGAGCGATTTAATCCAGTCGGAATGTCTTGTCCGTGGAGTTTATGGATGCCGGGAAAAGAGATTCTGACGTCAGAATGACACTTTCTCCTCTCTGATCTTGATCCCGGTGATCTTTCACGGCTTGTACCGACTGTCAGGAAGCTTAGATAATCCCTTTTGCTGCCTTTACAGATAAGTTGTGCTTTTCAATCTGGAGGCATTAACAATGTGCTGCGCCACCACCAGCCACATTACGCCTGCGGTGCGGTCTCCTACGGCTGGCACCACACAGCAAGCAATTCCAAAGATCGTCTCCCTGCAAGAGCGGATTCTCAGAAAACAGAGCAGTAACCACGATGTGAAGATGAAGAAATCAAACACATAGGTCCTGGAAAAAGTCTGAGCCAGATCACAGGGTTCGGTTAGACGTCTAAGAAGTGTGGCTGAGGCTATTTTTCCTCTGCGCCGCTTACACCGACCCCAAACTTTGGTTACCCTCAAACGAGAGGAGTGGCGGGGGAAACGGCGCAAGAACTCGTATTTTTCCCGGAAGATCTTTCGGAAGCTACAAATTCCGGAGACCTGCCCGATTTTACAGAATGCCGAATGTCCACTATGCAGATGGACCCTCCTTGCATCCTGGGTAACTTAGACACAGAGTTCGGGAATCGGCTTTATGTAGCACAACTGGACGTAATTCCAAAAACACTAACAAACGAATGAGAGTAGACGATTTGCTCAGCCATATTCTGGAGACAAAAACTGTTCTGCACGAAATGCAGACCAACTTTGTGCAGCGTGCGCCAACTAGTCCAAAACAGGCTGTAGATGCCGAGTTTTCGGTGGACTTCACATAATGTTGCTTTTGAGTGCGTTGACCTTCGGTTTTAATTATCATCATTTTGGGCTTCAAGCTGAATTTGTGTCCAAGCAAATAGAAACAAATAGAAGCAAATAAAAGAGACACATTTTCTTTTTTCCAAGACTTCATTTTGTGCTGTTATTTTTCTTTCTTGTGGCAATCAAAGTTGGAAAATGAGCGAGAAATCCGCCAATCGGCTTGAAAGAGCCAACGAGGCAGACATCCATGTATATAAACGAGCTCTCTCCTTTCTGTTTTCCAAAAAAGTCCCTCCAATACCCACAGACGAAGAGAGAAAGAAATATCCTCATAAACATGTCAACTTCTTGTCCCGGACGGTGTTTTGGTGGCTGGTTCCCTTGATGATGGTGGGATACAAGAGAACGTTGCAGCCTAACGATCTCTACCTCATGGACGACGGTGACGACGTGGACGATATGTATGCCATCTTCATTGCTCCTTTAGTCGAAGAAATGGACCAATTGAGAAGACATCATGTGGAACAGAAATGGCTCGAACGTGGAGAAACTTCAGAAACCTCATCGGTGTCGTTGGGCGAAGATTGTGCTGATTTCTCTGTGTCCTCCTGGATACTGATGAAACATCTCTACAGAACATTGTTCTACCAGTACACAAGTGCTTGTGTGATCAAGATCATTGGTGATGTTGCAATGTGTACACTTCCTCTGGTGCAAAAAAAATTGACCAATTTTGTGGAAGAAAAAGTCTTGGGATACAATCCGGGAAATGGTAAAGGAGTCGGATATGCCATTTGCTGTTGTGCAATGATGGCCATTGGAACCCTTGGAATGAACCACTTCTTCTACAATTCTATGATCTCAGGTGCAAAAGTCAAAGCGATCTTGACAAAAGCATTGTTGGATAAAAGTTTCAAACTGGACGCCAGAGGACGTCACAGATTCCCTGTTGGTAAACTTAACTCTATCATGGGGACAGATCTGAGTCGTATCGATATGGGACTTGGTTTTTTCCCTTTCTTGATCTGTTTCCCTGTTCCCATTGTCATTTGTATTGCTCTATTGATTGTCAACATAGGACCATCGGCCTTGGCAGGTATTGCCGTTAATGTTTTATTTGTTGTGGTGTTGGGTTTGTTTGCTAAGAAAATGATGTCCTACAGAGTCTCTGCGAATAAATACACCGATCAGAGAGTTAGTTTGATCAAAGAGCTGCTGAAAAATTTCAGAGTGATCAAGCTCTACAGCTGGGAAGATTCCTATAGAAAAAACTTGCACGACTTGAGAAACACAGAGATCAGCTACGTGTTCAAGATGCAAGGTGCCAAGAACTTTCTCACTTCTGTCGGTATCACGTTGCCAGTTATCTCCTCATTGGTCGGATTTCTGGTGCTGAAAAGTGTGGACAACACAAAGTCGATTGGAGATATCTTTTCTTCTCTGACTCTGTTCCAGCTTCTTTCACAGCAGTTCTTGTTGATTCCTCTTTCTCTTTCGACTGCTTTGGATATGTTTGTTGGTTTCAGAAGATGTACAGAGCTTTTCTCTTGTTTTGAGTCCAAGGATGAAAGTCTCAATTATCCGGTTCCTGAAGATGAAAAGGTTGCTTTGGAACTCAAGAATACTTCTTTTGAATGGCAGACTTTCGAGGACGAGAAAACCGAAGAGGATGACAAAACTAAAAAGAAAAAGAAGGACAAGTCTAAAAAGACAGAGCAAAAGAACATAGATGAGGTGGTTCTCAATAGTGAGGAAGCAACCAGTGATAATGCAGACGAAAAGAATCTGACTGAAAATGAGTCTCCAGAGGTTTCGAGGACCGTTTTCCCAGGCTTAATTGATATTTCGTTCAGTATCGCAAAGGGTGAATTTGTCGTTGTTACCGGATCCATTGGATCGGGAAAAACATCTCTCTTAAGTGCCATTGCTGGTTTTATGCACAGAAAGTCTGGTCATGTTGCAGTGAGTGGTGACCATCTACTATGTGGTTATCCTTGGGTTCAGAATGCAACTGTCAAAGACAACATTATCTTTGGACTTCCTCTCGACGAAGAGAGGTACCAGAAAGTTGTGGAAGCATGTTCTTTGGAAAGTGACTTTGAGCAGTTAACTGCTGGAGATCAAACCGAGGTTGGTGAACGGGGTATCACCTTATCTGGAGGACAAAAGGCACGAATTAATCTGGCTCGTGCTGTTTACGCCGACAAGGACATTATATTACTGGATGATGTTTTGAGTGCTGTGGATGCTAAGGTCGGAAAACACATTATGAAAAATTGTATCTTGGGGCTAATGAACGGAAAGACTAGAATACTAGCAACGCATCAACTAGCATTGATTGGATCTGCGGATAAGGTGATATTTATGAACGGAGATGGAACTATTGATTTTGGTACCTTAAGCGAATTGAAGAAAAGAAATGCTGGATTCGAAAGGTTGTTAGAGTTCAGCAGTGAAAACCAAAAAGAGGAGCTGGAGAAGGAAGAAGAGGAGGAGGAAGAGCTCAAAACTCAACGGATTCAGACCGCAGATGAAAAGGTCCAGGCTGTTGATGACGGGATCTTGATCAAAGAGGAAGAGAAAGCTGTTAATAGCATCGAATGGGTTGTTTACAAGTATTATATTGCGAACGGCTCAGGTGTCTTGAAACAAGCAGCAATTCCAGCACTTTTGACCATCCTGGTTCTATCCACATTTTGCCAACTCTTCACCAATAATTGGCTATCTTTTTGGGAAGAGGAAAAGTATGCATTGTCCACAGGCACCTACGAAGGGCTGTACGTGATGTTTTCGTTTCTCTTTGCGATTTTCCTTATTGCAGCATTCTATCTGATGGTGTATGTTTGCACTCTGGCATCGAAAAATCTGCATTTGAAAGCTCTTGACAGAATGCTGCATGTTCCAATGTCATTTATCGACACCACTCCAATGGGAAGAGTTCTCAACAGATTTACGAAAGACACTGAATCTCTTGATAACGAGATTCTGGATCAAGTCCGTTTGTTCTTCTACACTCTGTTCGTTGTCGGTGGAATTCTCATTCTGTGTATCATCTACCTGCCATGGTTTGCAATAGCTGTTCCATTCTTGCTTGGGCTCTGTTTGGGAGTTGCACTATTCTACTTGGCTAGCTCTCGAGAAGTGAAGAGACTGGAGGCCGTGAAAAGATCGTTCGTTTACTCGCAACTAAACGAATCACTGGGAGGTATGGAAACCATCAAGGCATACAAATCGGTTAACCGGTTCATGAGCACCAATTCGAGGCTCATTGACGAAATGAACGAAAGCTATTTCATCTCTATTGTTATTCAGAGGTGGCTTGCAACCAACATGGACTTGTTGGCTATTGTTTTTGCTCTACTCATTGCTCTCTTGTGTTGTTTCCGTGTGTTCAGCATCAGTGCTTCTGCTACGGGTTTATTGTTGACTTACGTTTTTTCTCTCACGGGGTTGATGAACTTTATGTTGAGGACCATGACCCAGATCGAAAATGAGATGAATTCTGTCGAAAGATTGAAACATTATTCTACTGATCTAGCTCAGGAACCTGCATATAAGATTCCCGAACGTGACCCAGATCCTAGCTGGCCTTCTGCCGGTTCTATTTCCTTTGACGATGTCTCTCTGAGATATAGAGAAGGACTGCCTCGTGCTCTCAAGAATCTGACGATGGACGTCAAGCCGAACGAAAAGGTTGGGTTCTGTGGAAGAACCGGTGCCGGAAAATCCAGTGTGATGTACACTCTTTTTCGGTTGGCAAACTACGAGGGTCAAATCAAGATCGATGGTGTTGATATTTCGCAAATAGGACTACACAAGTTGCGGTCGCAGTTATCTATCATTCCACAGGACCCAGTTCTGTTCAGTGGAACCATTCGAACCAATCTGGATCCGTTTACTGAGAGAACCGACGAGGAGTTGTGGAGTTCCATGCGCAGAGCAGGTCTTGTTTCCGATAATCTGATCGAACAGGTGAAGAACCAGCACAAAGGAGATGCAAACTTGCACAAGTTCCATCTGGATCGTCTTGTCGAGGACGACGGAGCCAATTTCTCACTTGGAGAGAGACAGCTGCTCGCATTGGCAAGGGCTCTGGTCAGAAGGTCGAAAATCCTTGTTCTTGACGAGGCTACTTCTTCGGTTGATTACGAAACCGATGCACAGATCCAGAGAACCATCACTACCGAGTTCAGCGACTGCACTGTTCTCTGTATTGCTCATCGGTTGAACACCATTCTGACCTACGATTCTATCAAGGTGATGGATGCTGGCAGACTGATTGAGTCTGGAACACCATGGGAGCTGTATTCGAACAGAGAAAGCGTTTTCCGTTCGATGTGTGACAAGTCTGGGATCACCGAGTCGGACTTTGTCTCTCGTTGACCGAAAGGTATGTTTGTATATACCCCTACCATTCATGTATATATGAAGACCCGTCAATGTCATGTTTTGTATGGTCTTTTTTATTGTGGCTGTGCCAGCGCGATTGTCTGAATTGGGCGATTGTGATTTGGACGTCGGCGAGATTGCCCAAAGAGGGTATTTCCTAATGCGTACTTTTGGGAGATAACAACTCCCAGTGAAAAGTCCAGGTGAGACGGTTTGCGCAATATTTAATACAAAAGAATTGATTTGACAAGAGAACCAAGAATCCTTGTGGTTTCTCAGTGTATTCCGAGTAAGAAGAGATGTTTGGGAGCAACAGCAGGGGTCTTTTGGGGCTCCACAGGGTGGTAAAGTCTTCTGTTAGACGGTTTGGGTCGACCGTGAAGGTGAGAAACTTCCAGACGGTGACGAAGATCGCTGTGGGTTCGGGGATTTGTGTGGCCGGCTATGTTTATTTTGCAACCAGAGAACAGATCCGTAACGACTTCCAGTCGCAGGCAGGAGTGGTTACGTTCGAAGAGCTCCAGAAACACAACAGTATCTCTGATTGTTGGATAGCAGTTCATAATAAGGTCTACGATGTGACGGAGTTTCTTGCCAACCATCCGGGAGGAGCTGCGAGAATTTTGAGGTTTGCTGGTAACGATGCCACGCGAGGCTTCAAGACAATGCATCCGCCAGCCCATCTGGAAAGACATCTTCCTCCTGAGTGCTACAAAGGAGAGATTAACGATATTCCTACGAAGAAGTCTGCCAAAAAGACAAAGAAAGAGTCAAAAAATGCTGTTCCAGCTGCCAAGAAAGTGGTAGTCGTTGAAGAAGAGGTGGTCGAGAAAAAGGAGGTGGATCTTGCCGAGAAAGCCCGACTCGAACTGGTGGCAAAAATGCCATCTTTGAACGGGATTCTCTCGTTGGGAGACTTCGAAGCAGTTGCAAAGAAGGTCCTCACTCCGGTCACTTGGGGATACCTTTCAACAGGATCTGATGATGAGTTCACTTTGAGGGAGAACAGATACGCTTTGGGGAGGATTTTCTTCACACCCAAATGTCTGGTTGATGTGAGCAGAAACACAATAGATACTGAGATTCTGGACCAGAAATCAGAGGCTCCTTTCTACATCGGAGCCTTCTGCGGATCCCATTTGGTTCAGGATGAAGGTGAGAAGATTCTCACCAGGGCTGCTGGAAACGAGGGTGTGATCCATCTGATTCCCAAACACGGTTCTGTCTCTCTGGACGAGCTGCACAAAGAGACAAAGCCGAACCAGCCTGTGTTCTATCAGCTAGATTTTTACACCAGAGATGAAATCAGAGATGCTCCTAAGCTTTTTAAGCAGATTGAAAAGAATCTGCCCAACGTGAAGGCTATTTTCATCAACGTGGACATTGCTGCTGTTGGAAACAGAGAAAAGGATAACAAGATCAGGGAAAATGTCGGGGGAGAAGAGGTTTACGAGCTGAACCAACTCATTTCGGAAGAAGTCAAGTATGCTTCTGTCACCTGGGACGATTTCCAGACGTTTAAAAAATCCACAAGTCTTCCAATTATTATCAAAGGATTACAGAGAAAAGAGGACGTGGTGAAGGCTGCGGAGCTGGGCTTCAAAGGAGCTCTGATATCGAATCACGGTGGAAGACAGTTGGACTTCTCGCCTCCTGCTATCGAGACGTTGGCTCAAGTGAAACAGCTCATGAAAGAAAAGGGAATCGACTCGAAGAATTTCGACCTTTTTGTTGAGGGAGGATTCAGAAGAGGAAGTGATATAATCAAGGCGTTGTGTCTTGGTGCAACTCCAGGAATTGGCCGAGCAATTTTGTACAGTGAGGTTTACGGTCAACAGGGAGTTGAAAAAGCCATTAAATTATTGAAAACCGAGCTCATCAGAGACATGAAGCTCCTTGGAGCCAACTCTGTTTTCGAATTAAACGAAGACTTCTTGGACATGGCCAGTTTGAGCTTCAAAGCTTGCACAGAAGACAAACAGTATGCAAGAAACTACACTCGGATGGTGAGTCCTGCATTCAGAAAGTGAACTCGTATATAGAACTACTTCAACAGGTTAAAAGGGACGAACTGAAATATATTATTAAATTGTTCTCCATAGAAGTAGAAACTCAGTTCAGAAACTGATGGTAGCAAAGAAAGCAAGATAAATAGATAAAGATCTACTCGCTGTGAGTGTGTTCCTTCTCGGTTTCTGGATTCAACTTGGCCTTTTCATAGGAATCAACCTCTTCCTCTTGACCAAAGTCGCCTGTCCAGCCGTTCTGTCTCAAATAAGTAAGGAATCTGATATCTTCCTTCATGCGATCGTCCTCATTTCCGTGTAGAATGAAGAAGAAGGCAACACAAAGACCAGTCAGACCGAGAAGAGCAGCAATGATAAAGGTCCATTTCTTACCGAGGTTGGTTTGGATAGGAGTGAAAGCCTCTGTTCCCACTGCAGCTCCGGTCTTGCCTAGAGCAGCAGAGAATCCATAGAGTGTGGAACGGACAGGAGTAGCATACGACTCGGAAGAAGTCAGCCCAAGAATGTCACCTGGGCCAAGGTTACCGCAGGAGTTGAAAAGACCGTAGAAAACAATGAACAAAGGAACGATTTTGCTCAGTTTTTCGTAGGAGCATCCAATAATCAGACCCAAAACCAAGTATCCACCAAAACCAATGCACATGGTGTATTTACGTCCAAGTTTGTCGGCAAGATATGCCCCAACAAAAACACCAGGAAGAGCAATGACACCCAGCAACAAGTTCCATTCTGCGGTCTTTTTGAGGTCAGACGTGGATCCCAGAACGGACGAGATGATACTCGACGAAAAGATACTGTTAGGGAAGGTGATGAAGTCGTAGAGGAACCAACAGCCGGCAGTTCCAATGAGTCTTTTCCAGTAGTATCTGATGGTGAGTCCATATGGAACCTTCCTTGTGATTGCACCCTTTTTGTACAGAACGGAAGTGGCTATTCTGAATCTGAAATAGAAAACAGATAACGGCCACACACATCCCAGGGCCAGAGTGACTCTCCAGGTGGTGGAAGAGGTGGGCACCATTTCCGGTTGCAGAATACACAGGAACACAATCAGGGCAAAAGGGCCTCCCAAACTCAAAGGCAAGTTGGTCACCAGGATGAACACTCCTCCTCTTCTTCTGACAGTCTCGTTGGCAGACTCCGAAGCGGCCGTCGAACTGGCAGGATATTCACCTATATCGTAGTTAGTATCGGAGAAAAGAATGCACTGCCTGAAAAATTTCCAAGAACGGTTTTGTGCGGCTCCAGAAAATATATAACGTGCGGCACAAGAGCCGCAAATGGAATTAATCCTGGAACGCAGGGGCAGAGAGAAGAAAGAGCCTACCTCCAGCACCGATACCGGTGAGACCTCTGGCGACAGTCATCATCCAGAACATACCGGCTGTAGTTTTTCCGTGAGCAGCGGCAGCCAAAATGGTTCCGACAATGATCATCGAGGTGGTGGTGACAATGGCCCATTTACGACCCATATAGTCACCGCAGAATCCAACAAAAACCTGGCCCAGAACCTCTCCGACCAGCAACGAGTTGGAAATTCTAGTCTTGACGGCAGTCTTGTAGTAATCTGGATACTTGAGAGCAAAAACAGAGTTCAACATGGTCATACAATTGTTCTGGTATCCGTCAGAGATAAGAGCTGCACCAGCACAAATGATGGTCATGACATCCGAAAAAGAGTGTCTTTGTAAGAACCGGTTTTTACGATTCACCTCATCGTATGCGAGAAGCTCGGTCGAGTTGAAATCGTCCGATTCAACCTGCTTCACAGCAACCTCGTCTTTTTTTTCTAGAGACTCTGGCGAAGACATCCTTGTAGTATCTATTGTTGTATCAGAAACCGAATTTTTCAAATCTGATCTACCTGCGGATCCCTTCCCCTTTTATAAGCCGCATATATTGGTCAAGTGGTTCGGCATCTTCAACGTGTGAGAGAATAGTTCTTCCACGTGCAGGTCTCGTATAAAACCGAACTCTGCATAATTAACTAAATCACCCCTGTGACTGGTAAAGCCCGAACAGATCACTCCATCGATATCAGAAAGCTTTGCGGGCTTTATTGACCATATCTTTGCTGCAAGTCCAAACCCCACACGTGGTCCTGTTTCTGGCCAGTGCTCTGTGTACAGGTAGCACAGGTCGTGGCGTGCACGGGTGTGAGGGATTACATATGGTGCACGGATGTACGGGTGTTGTGCATGATGGATCTCATGTGCTTGAAAAGTAAACATTCCAGATCCCCTTTGTTTGCCCTCCGTCTTCCAGCTCTGTTTCTGTGCAAGCCCCCAGGATGTCCGCCTATAGAAGACACAAGCGTGCCAACCAGAAGGAGCCGGTCAACGAGTTTGGAATTGGGGCCGGAATCAGTCCCTCTTTGAAAAGGAAAAGGGTGTTTGCCGATCCCACAGAGACTCTCTTCAAGCCGTTTAGAAGCCCGCTTCTGAGCCGTAAAGATGTGCAAAATGCTAGAAACATGGGATCCGACGTGAGAAGTGCACGTAAAAAAGCCCCTGTTTCCTACGCAGAGTTCGGCGACGACATGAACAGAGACATGGCCCTCCGAGGTGAAGTTGATGAAGACTATGCAGTCATCAAGAAGAAAGGAGCCCTTCTCCCGAGAAACTTTCTCAACTCCATGGATGCATCCCATTCCATTCTGACCAGGAAATTCGCTGTTCCCATAAAACCTACTGGGGAAAATGAGTTTCACTTGTCTCACCAACAGCCTCCGCCACCCTTGGGAAATAGAAAACGCGTGTTTTTCCCTCCGAAACCTCTTCATGATCCCCTGGGTGAATATGCAATCGTTCTTTATGATCCCACAGTAGACAAAATACCCGGTCTGGAAGATGAAATCGGAAAGGAGAAAGAGACTGGAACCGGAGAGTCCAAATCGCCTTCTCCTGTGCCATCAGATCCAATTCCTGCAAAGAAGTTCAGATCTTCCCATAAATCATTGAACGAGATACTGAACATCTCAACTGAATCGGAAGATGAGATTATCAAGAAATTCCCAAACGTTCCGGTGGTGATTGATCCAAAGTTGGCCAAGACTTTGAGACCCCATCAGGTTGCTGGTGTTAAGTTTCTCTACAGATGTACTTCAGGGTTGATTGATCCAAGGGCAAAAGGTTGCATTATGGCAGATGAAATGGGGCTCGGTAAAACCTTGCAATGTCTGTCTCTCATGTGGACATTACTTAAACAGGGTCCTAGAGGTCGAAAAACCATTGAAAAGTGTGTTATTGTTTGCCCTTCATCTCTGGTGAAGAACTGGGCAAACGAAATCGACAAATGGCTTGGGAAGGGGACGTTAAATTCGTTGGCTATAGATGGCAAGTCTACGAAGGCTGGAGAACTAGGAGATGCCTTGAAACAATGGGCTCGAGCCAGAGGAAGAAGTGTTGTCCGTCCTGTCCTTATTATCAGCTATGAGACATTGAGAAGAAATGTGGAGAACTTGGAAGGCACTGAGATTGGTCTGATTTTGGCTGACGAAGGTCATCGTTTGAAGAATGGAGAATCTTTGACGTTCACTGCTCTCAATTCGTTGAATTGCGAGAGGCGTGTCATTCTTTCAGGAACTCCTATTCAGAACGATCTTTCGGAATACTTTTCTCTGCTGAATTTCTCAAACCCCGGTCTATTGGGCTCTAGGACTCAGTTCAGAAAGAATTTCGAAATCGATATTTTGAGAGGAAGAGACTCGTTAGCAACAGAGGAAGAGAGAGCAAAAGGTGACAAAAAACTCCAAGAGTTGTCTGAGATTGTTTCCAAGTTCATCATTAGGAGAACCAACGACATTCTCTCGAAATACCTTCCTGTCAAATATGAGTATGTTGTGTTTTGCAACCTCAGTGATTTCCAAAAACGGCTGTACCAGCATTTCATCACATCGCCGGAAATCAAAAAGCTTGTCAGAGGCTTGGATTCTCAGCCTTTAAAGGCCATTGGGTTGTTGAAAAAGCTCTGTAATCACCCAAGACTGTTGAGTTTGCCTGAAGATATTCCTGGGTCTGAGAACCTTATGCCCGAAGATTATGATACCGGCCTCAATTCGAGAAATAGAGAAGTTCAGACGTGGTACAGTGGAAAATTCGCCATGTTAGAGAGATTCTTGTTCAAGATTCGAAACGAAACCGACGACAAAATCGTTTTGATCTCGAACTACACGCAGACCCTTGATCTGATCGAAAAGATGTGCCGCACAAACAAGTTTGGCTCGTTACGGCTGGACGGTACCCTCAATATCAACAAAAGACAGAAGCTGGTTGATCGTTTCAACGATCCTGAAGGCAAAGAGTTTGTGTTCCTGTTGAGTTCGAAAGCAGGAGGATGTGGTATCAACTTGATTGGGGCGAACAGACTGATTCTTATGGATCCCGACTGGAATCCGGCTTCTGATCAGCAGGCATTGGCAAGAGTTTGGAGAGATGGACAGAAAAAGAATTGTTTCATTTACCGGTTCATTGCAACGGGAACTATCGAGGAGAAGATTTTCCAGCGACAATCTGCCAAGATGGAGTTATCTTCGTGTGTTGTTGACTCAAATGAGGATGTCGAGCGGCTGTTTTCGAGCGACAGCCTCAAACAGCTGTTCAAGTATCAAGACAGTTGTGCTTCTGAAACACATGACACATACAATTGCAAACGGTGTCATCCTGAGACGGGTCGGCAGAAAATCAAAGCTGCTGCCATGTTATATGGAGATGCCACGACCTGGAATCATATCAATCAAGAAGATCTGGACAAAGACGACGATTTTCTGATCCAGAACGAGTCTCAATTCGATAGCATCAGCTATGCCTTTCAGTATATATCGCACTAATATGTATTATCCGTAGAAAGCTATAATTCCCTGTTTATCCAAGAGGTGGCCCAGTATTTGGTTTCTCTTTCTCTGCCCTGGCTGTCCACCCATAGTAATCCGTTCGAAACCATGTCTTCGAGGTTTGTTTTGCATCTTATTGTTCTCCAGTTGAAATTGTCCCGCAAAAGAGGAACAGAAACGTATCCAAGAAGGTCACAAGTGGACAGAATTGTGGTCTGGTCGCCGCTGAACTCCTGTGGAATGGACTTTATATAGTTTTTTGATCCGATTTCCACTAATTGCAGCTCATCTCCCATGTTTTTCAGACTTTTTAACGTATTCAGTACATCTGACTCGTTGACCTGCAACTTGAGTCCCCCGGCTGTGTTTGATTCGTCCAAAATGGCCTTCACAAGGTCGTCTATTGCCATAATTCCTCCATTCAAGTTCTTCGTGACCTGACAATGTTCAAATATCTTGATAGCCAGTTGATTGTACTTTTCCTCGCCACTGAGGTCGGCAAATAACGGATCTATTCCAAAACTCAAACAGATCTCGCTGAATTCAGATCGAAATTGCGGGTTCTTCATGATCTCATCCTTATATCGCTGTTTAAAGTCCAGAAGAGCATTCTGGAACACTTGCAACTGTGTCTGGACCTCCTCCTGTTGTTTCTGCAACAGCTGCTGTCCCAGACTCTGGAATTTGGTCTGTTGGCTGGAAGCGTCGTCAAACGATGCCAATCCTCGTTTGTTCATGGCCAATAACGAGAGCTTCTGCCCTCATTACTCTTAGGAAAGATCCTCACGATTATATACAAATATCGTGGTCGTGTCCGTGGATCAAAAAATATTGCTTCAACAACTCTGATTTTGCCACTGAGAATAAAACACTTGAAATACACCATTATCCTGCTTATTATCGGTCAATTGGACTAAGAGACGAAGCAAAGATGTCTGGTGAACCGAAGAAGGCTGATTACAGCGAGACTGCGAAATTGGATACCGAAGAAAGTGAGTTTTTTAGTGAATCTCGCCCAACAAAACATACTAACAGAAACAAAGAGCTCCATGAGTTTCTCACTCTTATCGAAAAGTCTGCCACAGACTTTGATCCCCGTTACGTCTCGAAGGTTTTCCGTGAATTAACTCCAGTCAGAAGAGAATTGACAGCGGAATTGCTACTCTCACTCATCAAAGATGCCTATCCGTCATCGCATCCTCATTTCTCTTACCTGATCAACACCTTAGACCCCAACACTGAGTACATGGACGTGTCTGAGGAGGAGAAAACGCTCATCAGGCCAGAAGTGGCGCTTTTCATACATCTTCTCGTGCAAATATACCTCCACGACCAAAAACGATTGTCCCAATTAGAGGCGTTCAACGAGCACAGTATTGCTGTTTTGAAACAATATAACGAAAGAACCCTGGACCACCTCTCAGCCAAAATATGGTTTTACATTTTCAGATCAAGAGAAGCGTACAAAGATGTTATTGGCATCAGGGCACATTTGCAGGCCGCCTTGAGAACGGCAACTCTCCGACACGACACAGAAACAAGGGCTTCTACGATCACTCTTCTTCTCAGATCGTATCTTTTGACTAACGATATCAATCAGGCGTACAACCTGGTGGAAAAAACAGAGTTTCCGAAAGAGGCTTCCAATTCAGTGGTGGCAAGATACTACTATTACCTGGCTAGAATACAAACCATACAGTTGGATTACTCCTCGGCAAATGAATGTGTCATCACAGCCATCAGAAAATGTCCACAGACCAAATCAGCAGTCGGATTCTTGCAAGCAGCGACTAAATTGAACATTTTGATCCAGCTTTTGACTGGGGATATTCCTGAACTCTCCACATTCAGAGACCCTCTCTTGGAGAAATCACTGCTACCTTACTTGGCTGTGACTAGGGCCGTTCGACTGGGAGATCTGACCTTGTTTGGTGAAGCTCTGGCTACTTATAGCTCACCTTTGAAAAAGGACGGAAATTACAACCTTGTGTTGAGGTTGAGACAAAATGTGATCAAGACTGGAATCAGAATCATCTCATTGTCTTACAAAAAAATCTCGCTCAAAGACATCTGTATAAAATTGCATTTGGACAGCGAGTTGAGTGCCGAATATATTGTGTCCAAGGCCATCAAGGATGGTGTTATTGAGGCCACTATTGAGCACAAAGATGGATACATGAAGTCCAAAGAGATGTTGGACATTTATTCAACCCGATCTCCTCAGGAAGAGTTTGACAGAAGAATCAGATTCTGCATGTCGTTGCATAACGACAGTGTGAAGGCCATGAGATATCCGATGAGTACAAATAGAGTCGATATGAAGGCCGATCTCGAAGCCAGAGAACGGGAGCAAGAGTTGTTGCAGTATTTACGGGAAGACGAGTTCTTCTAAGAGATAGATTTCTATGTAACTGTATCATTTGGTCAACGATAATGCAGAAAAGTTGGTGCTATAGCACTTCTATGAACACATTCAAGAGAGTTCCAACAGTCCATATTCCGATCATTATGGCTCCAACCATGCGGTCGAATTTCCAGCCGTGTGAAGGAACCCATATCAGAATGAAGATCAGATTGGCAATAACCCAAAAGCAACTCAGATACAGACTTGCTGTGAGCTTCACCTTAACTGGGTGATCAACAATGAGCCCATTGACTCCTATTCCAAGAAGCAAGTTCAATAGAGGACTGCCGAAACAAGCAGCAAGAGCCATTAAAGGGTAATCCATTCGGGCAATGACCAAGTTTGATACAAGGTCTCCAACAGAATTTCCCATTGCGAACACCGTCAAACCTAGAAGGGCTTCTGAAAACCTGGTGAGAACCGAAACAAACTCTAACACAGAGATGATCTCATTGGCAATCACGGATATAAAGGCAATGGAACCGAGGAATCCAATCACGGCCACCATGAGTTTGATGAGATTCGATTGTGATTCGGAGCGAGTGAGGTCATAATAGACCATCGAGATCGTTGCGGCAGTGGATAGGAAGGCGAAAAAGTACGTTATCCAGGTTGGATTGGTAACAAATGAGTAGATGAACAGAATGTGAAAAATGACAAGCGAGCTCAGCGTGCGAACCAATTTACCAAAGGACAACTTGAGATCTTGATTGAAATTTGCAAAGGACATTACAGGAACGGAATAATCCAATACCAACAGAATCGGCGAAGCAATAAGGTCAAACAATTTTTTGACAAAGTTGTCTTCTTCCGCAGTGTATGCTGGACCGGCAGGTTCCTCATCGATGTCGAGTTCATGATTTATCAATCTTGATTCGTATTCTTGTGAGTCATCAGCAAGTCTGGATAGGCTGTCGAGTTGCAAATGGGACAGTTGTGTCTTTGTGAGATTGTTAAGAATTGTGCCAAATTCTAGGCTTCTGAGAATTGCAGGGTTATATGTATATTGGTCTTCGAATTCCATGTTCTCCGGTTGTATTTCCAACACCGAGTCGTCGTTGTACATATTCCTTATGCGATGCTCCTGAAGTAACTTTGCCTTTTTTCCGTCGACAACCCATTGCCAGATCAGTGTGACTGCCACATACAGAACGTAAATGGAAACAAGCAGCTGAAGTTTTCTCGTGCCCAAATGACCGTCTGTGATTAGAATCAAAACCAGTAAAATCGAGACCAGAAAAAACAGGATGTCTCGAACGTAGACAAACTTGTCATTTTTGATCGCAAGGTCTCGAGACGGTAGGTCGTGCTCGTTTTCATTTGTCTGCAGCCGTGGTAGTAGATCGAAGGGCTGCACCAATGTGATCATCCCTATTATGAAAGAGGTGACGAAAAAGGATGCTCCTATGAGCTCTCCGATGGCCAAGGAGCCATTCGACGTCTGAAAAGAGCTGTATGTGCTGAGAATATCGGGCGATCCGTTCCCGAATGCCAGAATAGTGAGTCCCGAAATGTTCTGGGGGATCTGGAGATACTCAGAAACACACGTCAGATTGGGCACCAGAAATTGACTAGCAGTCAGACCGAGAATTATGAACAAGTACACCATCACTGCCGCAATTGCAGGGACTACCAGCAAGGTCCGAACCCCAGGAATGTCCCAGGAGCAATAGTAGACTCTCAAGTAGTTCACAAGACCGATATTCTGCTCCTCACAGTGGGAGATCACAAACTCGCATTGTTGGTCAGAGGGAACGTTGGTCACCTGTTTGCAATTTGTTTGGTCATCTTCGAAAACGTTAAGCGAGCAGACTGTCGAAATGAGCACAAACACTAAAGCCAGTCGTATATGAGTCACCAACATACAAAACGCCGCCAGTGGCTTCTTATCAAGAAGAACAAGATACATTTGAGGAGAACAAAGGGAAAAATGTCACAAAGGCGTCTTATAAGTTTTGCTTAGCTAAGCGCGTTTAATATAAGGGGGAGCAATTATTTAGAAGCGTCAAGGGGACAAAGGGCAAAAGAGGTTCTGTTTTTGATTAACAGGTGGCGAAGAGGGGATATTCTGGGGAGAGATCAGCGTGATAGACAAAGGTGCGACATTGGAGTTTCTGGAAAGCTAGAAATCCACTTTGAAGAGCCAGGGAACCCCGTTTGTTGACCAGTTTGATGAACAAGAGCAAAGGTTATTTGCCGTTGTCAGAGAGCACACAACAACAAAGGCGGAATCTCTATAGATTGGACAAAACAGACCAAAATATGCATAAGCACGCCTTGAGCTCTCTGAGCAGTGTTTTAGAGACACAACGAGTCGTCCATGACAAGTATGGTAACTTTGTGGAGGACGAGACTGGAAGAAGGTTGTTATTGAGGGGAATCAATCTAGATTCGTCTGCAAAATTGCCTCTTCATCCTGTTCAGAACTCATACAGCAGTGCAAAGAAATGCGGATTTTGGGACGAGGGTGATCATGTCTCGTTTGTTGGCAGGCCTTTTCCAATTGAGGAGGCTTTTGAGCATCTGAGCAGGATCAAACTATGGGGTCACAACACAATAAGATACATCATCACATGGGAGGCAATTGAGCACGAGGGACCTGACATATACGACGACGACTATGTCGATTACACAATCCAGTTGCTGAAGAAGGTGGACGAGATCGGAGGCCTTTATCTGTTCATCGATCCTCACCAGGATGTCTGGTCTAGATACACTGGCGGAAGCGGTGCTCCCATGTGGACATTGTACGCTGCAGGCCTCGAACCTAGAAATTTTTCAGCCACAGAGGCTGCGTTGGTGCACAACTGTTCTCCTGATCCAGAACATTATCAGAAGATGGTTTGGGCTTCCAACTACTTCCGGCTGGCCCCGGAAGTAATGTTTACTCTCTTCTTCTCAGGGAAACTCTTTGCTCCCAAGGCTGTGATTGATGGCGTGAACATACAAGATTATTTGCAGGACCATTTCGTCAATGCGATCAGTTATTTTCTCAAAACAGTCAAACAAAAGGCCCCTGAGCTGTTCAACAAAACGTTATTCGCTATAGAGTCTTTGAACGAACCTAACTCGGGCTTTTACGGGTTTTCCAACTTGAATCAATACCCAATTTATCAAGAATTGAAACTCAACACTTGTCCAAAGCCAATTCAAGGCTTGAGACTTGGCATGGGAATTCCACAAGAAATTGACATGTACTACTTATCGGTGTTTGGACCTCGGAAAACCGGTTCAAAACTGGTTGATCCAAAAGGTGTGAAGGCGTGGATATCTGACGACAGGATGGACAAACATTACGGATTTAACAGAGATCCTCAATGGAAGTTGGGTGAGTGTGTTTTTGCTCAGCACGGTGTATGGGATCCAAAGACTGGAGACGGCTTGATCCCAGACTATTTTGCTCTAGACCCACAAACAGGCGAAATTCTAGACAAAGACTCCTTCATAAACACCCAATTCGTTGAGTTCTGGAAGAAAACCAGAAATATGGTGAGAGAGATCGACTCTGAATTATATGTGATTATGCAACATCCAGTTTTGGAGATACCTCCTCGCTTGAAAGGGTCTGCGCTTATAGACTCGAGAACAGCTGTTGCTCAACATTATTATGATGGCATGTCGCTCATGCTTCAAAGCTGGAACAGGAATTACAATGTTGACACTGTTGGAATCATGAGGGGAAGATATTTGAACCCAGTGTTTGGTCTTGTCTTTGGTGAGAACAACATCAGGAAGTCAATTCGGAATCAACTGAAGCAATTGAGGGAGGAAGCCGCGAGCTCGGTTGGACTTTCCGTCCCTGTGATTGTAACCGAGACAGGTATGCCATTTGACATGGACAACAAAATGGCATATAAAGATGGTGATTATAGCTCACAGGAGAGTGCAAACGACGCAATAGGATTTGCTCTCGAAGGCTCCAATCTAAACAGCACTTATTGGTGTTACAATTGTGAAAACAGCCACAAGTGGGGTGATAATTGGAATCTGGAGGACTTCTCTTTGTTCTCGAAAGATGACGTTGTTGAAGAGCGTATGGATTATAAGCTCCATTCTGGTAGCTATGGCAACACGACGATTGGAACGTATCTTGAATGGCTATCCAGTTCAACTACAAGCTTTGACAGTGAAGCAAAAGGGTCCAAACGGTTAGAGGATGTGAACACTCGAAGTATTGAAGTCGAAGACTACGAACTTGAAAGCAAAGTAATATCTTTAATGAACGGGACTCGAGTGCCTCAAGCGATGGTGCGGCCATATCCTGTTGCTGTTTGCGGGTCAGTGAAATTGTGCGCATTTGATCTAAAGAAAAAGATGTTCACTTTGGAGATAAATACTTCTTCTGCCAGTTCCGTGGGAGCAAACTCAAAGTCTCCGAGTGTTTTATTTCTACCTGAACTTCACTTTCAAGCGGGACAATTCGAAATTAAGGTGTCGTCAGGAAACACAGTTTACAGACACAACAAGTTCTTACAGATTGTGGAGTGGTATCATGAGACAGATATAGGTGATATATCACTAACTGTTTCCAATTATCCAGGAGAAGAGGAGGATGAATTTGAATGGACTGATCTGAGTTCTTTAAAAGCCTTGGCCTGCGGGTATTTGTGAATAAATTTGTGAAGGTTTGTGATGTTAAGAACATACTCTGCAGGCTGTCAAGGATTTCACTTCAAATGTTTCAATTTGGGTTATTGGTCGTGTTGGATCATGTTTTTTGGGTTATGAAGAGGGTTTTCAATATGGGAATCTGAGTTTTGGGTTGTATTTTTTGGATTTATGGTTCCGGTCGTTGAATGAAAAGAAAGTTTATTAGGGTACGATCAAGAAAATGGTTATGGTAAAGTTCAATTTGTTTTCATTGATGTTAGTTCCAGCGAGTTGAGTCGGGTATATAAAAGTTTTGAGAGGTTGCTGCAGAGAGTCAAAGTTTTCCAAAACTTTCGAAATCGACAGCCAAAGGCCTCCGAAAACTTGAATTCTCCCCCTGCTTGGGACATGATGAGTCTCAATGAATACACCATCCGAAATGCCTTTTCCAGCAATTTGGGATCATCAATGGGTTGATTCTTGCGATATTCGGCATAGCTGAGTACTATTTCGTTGACTTGCGATTGGAATTGCTTTTTCAAAGTTGGATCTTTGATCTCCTCTGCGACGATGAGTTTTGAGAATTTCAGAATCATGTTAAGGTTTTCATCCTTCAGGAGAAGAAGTTGTAATGTCATGATGTCGAGATACTTTTTCTTCTGGATAAGACGTCTGAGAACTCCGTCGAAGTCATATTTGTCAGGACTTTTGTGTTCTGGAGAGACGATTTTTAGCAGACAGAGATCAATCCTGATTCTTTGAAGATCGATGGTTGCAAGCTTGCTTAGCAGCTCAGAAACTATGACTGAGAAGTATTCGTTGAGAAGATGAATATCATTAATCATGTCTGTGGAAAGTGTTGAGTCATGGAGGTCATTTTGTAATACGAGATCCTGACAAACAGAGATATGATGGATTATCGAAACAGTCTAGAACTTGTAGAAGGGCGATGTAATGGTGAGACAGAGATACGTATTCTGTTGGTGTATGGATGTTCGACGAAGAGCATATTCTATTCCGTATAGATATGGACGTTATACACACACTTTACGGGAGGATAGTTTGGAGGAGAGAGAAGGTTTATCAGTCAAAGACACCGAGATAGGCTTCTGCAACGAAACGGGCTCTGGCGTTCAAAAAGAGTTTCATTTCGCTGATTTCCTTGTCGACGTCCTCCATGAACTCGATTATGAAGTCGATCAGTTTGTTTTTGATCATCACTTCATTATGGTAGTTTGTAAGTAGAAAAGAGATGTCGTAGCCTTCTATAGGCACTCTTCTGAGGATGAGGAAGTTTTCTGCTCTTTTGGTGAGGAATCTTGTGAATTTGTCCACAAGGATGTTCTCGATTTCGTCACTCTGTTTGATTTTCAGCGACACCCGGACCGAATTGATACTTGGTTCAATTAGCACACGTTCGTTTTCGTTTCTGGAAATCATCATTGGGTTCAGCAGCACCTCGACTGTCTTTTTGTTCTCGATTTCTGGATAGTTATGTCTTTCGACGATCTGTGAAGAGAAATTTTCCAGACACAGAGCCACATTGAGCGAGTATCTGACGGCAGTTAAATATGGTTTCAAGGATTGCGACTGGAGAGGGGAGGATGTGTTAGTTCGGGACATGGAAGGCGCAGAGAGCCATTGGAGGCCGTTTCTGATATCCGTGTATACTCACCATTTCCGGGTCTTTTTGATCGGTTTTTTTCGTCCAGATGTGCTTCTGTGTTTGTATGACTGCGTAGATGCCCAATTGGGTGGTTATATTTGCCGGGAGTGTCTGTTTGGCAAAGAAAAAGGTCTTTTGAACGGTAGTAAGTGTCATTTTCCACTTTTCCAGGAAACCGTCTTTATGCGATTTTGTGTTTTGCACGTCTTTTGAAAATGGCTATTTACAAGACAAAGAGAGAAGGAAGGGTCTTTTATAGTGGAAGAAGGGGTCTGTAAGCGAGGATGACGTGGCAGGAAGTTGCTGACGATGGAGGTCGTGTGTACTACTACAATGCTGAGACGGAACAGACGCAGTGGGAGAAGCCTGAGGAGCTTTTGAGCGTCGAGGACCGGGCTTTAGAGAAGACAAAATGGAGGAGGTTCACTTCGGAGGCGGGAGAAGACTACTATTTCAACGAGGAGACAGAGGAGAGTGTCTGGGAGCTTCCTGAGGAGGTGAAGAAGATTCTTTCTGGCGGAGAGAGTGGGGAAGTTGGCGATGTTGAGTTTGATGAGGGGGAAGGAGAAAAACATGTTGTTGAGGAAGGAAAGCCTGGAAATGAGCTGATTGGGTTGGACAAGGTGGTGGAAGAGGGTCTGAAAGTGGCTGTGGAGCTTCCACGAGTTGTGGAGCAGGACTCTGAGGAGTTCACGAGGATGTTGGAGGAGCATGGAGTGGATTCGACGTGGTCTTTTAACAAGGTTATGGAGACGTTTATTAGGGACAAAAGATACTGGATGGTTGAGGATCCGTTACTTCGGAAGCAGCATTTCGAGATTTACTTGATCCGGAAGGCCGACAAGGAGCTCAAGGAGGTTGAGAGTTCTCGAGAGAGCTACAAAACTGCGTTTTTCCAGGTGCTAGATAACCACGAAGTGAAACAGTATACGCGGTGGAAGACGTGTTTGCAGATGATTGTTGACGAGCCGATCTACTCATTGATTCCGAACAGAATGAAAAGAGAGTTTTTCGCGGAGTATGTTGGGAAGCTGAAGGCTGAACACGAAGCCGAACAGAGGGAGATTCGGAAAAAACAGTTGCGGGAGCTGGAAGAAGAGCTGAGAGGTCGTATTGAGCTGACCTCGCAGTTCGAGCAGGTTCTTTCGGAGCTTGACGTGGCTCAATACGGTAGTCTGACTCGACTGGACGTTCTGACAGTGTACGAGTCGATGATTCACGAACACGAGACGGAGTTTGAGCAGCAGATGAAAGAGAACATGAAGAAGAATTATCGAGCTGATAGGAAGGCCAGAGACGCTTTTCGAGAACTTTTGGAGGAGGTCAAGACCGGTTCTCGGGCCAGGTTTTCGGCCAAGATGAAGTGGTTTGAGTTTCTGGCGATTGTGAAGGAGGACAAGAGGTTTTTGGACCTGTGTGGAAGAAAAGGGTCTTCGGCAATAGACTTTTATTGGGATATTTTAGACCGCGAGAACCAGCTGCTGAAAGCCAAAAGAGATCTTGTGAAACAGATTCTGATCAGCAGCGGGATCGGAGTGCCAAAGGAGGACGAAAACAGCGACAGCAAGACGTTTATCGAGCAGTTGAGAAGTCTGAAAAACGAGCAAGTGGAAAACGAGATCTCAGAGGCAGATTTGGGTCTCATTTTCGAGCTTCTTGTCGAGGAGAGTCGAACTACAAAAGACGAGACCAAGAGAAAGCTACAATTGGAGTCGGGAGCACCAACAAAGAGGAAGAAGTTGACCACTTTGGGTTACGGATCGCTGAAATAGATGTATTATTGCAAACATTAACGGTCATTCCTCCTGCCACAACGCAGAAAGACCCAACAACGCCACCATTGCGTATTTGAAATAGACGTTTTCGGTGATGAGAATGGTGACATAGCCGACTTTAGGAATATATCCTTTCACACTTCCAAGGATATCTTTCTTTCTGTCCAGATAGCTCTGGCCGTATGAATACAACGGAAGGTCATCTCTTTCATTGTTGTCACCTTTTGTGAGGAGAAGCTGTCTTTTTGCTGGTTTCACAGACGTCTTTTTCTGTTTCTTTCCCTTTGGAGCTTTTTCCTCGACAGTATGTTCTCTCAGGACTCTATGAACTATTGGAATCTCCTTGTCCTGGATCTTATAAACCACCACCTCTCCCACGTTCAAGAACTCGTCTCTGTTCCACAGGAAAAGAACGTCTCCTCTCTGAAAAGCAGGCTCCATCGACCCAGAAAGAACAACCACCAAAGGAGAGTTCGACATGGTCAAAAGCGACAGAAACTTCCAGAACGCGAACGTCGACGCCAGCACCATCGCCACGCTCAGGCCCGAGTTCAGCTGTTGTCTGAGATTCATGTTGCAACGGGACGGGCGGTGGGGAAAACACAAGGACGAGTGTTCCAGAAGGTCTGTCTAACACGTCTTTTAGTTGAGGCCTGCTGAGGGTTTTGTCGACGGAGAATCCAGAATTTCGCGGTGTCGACACCCGCCACTCCCCCCACCGGACGCGCACTCAAACTTTATTTGTGCGCAGCCAGCTCAACCGAGCTCTGGGTACGTCACAAGAGCACACAGATAACAGGACCCGTTCTGTTTGGTGTCTGTCTGTTCGCACAATGAGTACAAGGTGAGTCTCTTGGCCCGTCAGCTGTCCCCACCTGCTGCCCCCAGCTGCCAATCTCTACTAACAATCTCCAGTCGATACTCTTCCAAAGCACACCAAAGAGAGGGCCGAACGGCCCTGTTTTCCACGTCCCAGCAGCAGTCGCTGTCTGCGAACCAGTCTCCGAGTCGCGGGTTCTCGAATGCCAGCTCGTCCACGTCTCTGGCAGATAATTATACGGGCACAACGTCTCCTTACGCCACAGATACGACTAAAAATAGAGACTACAACGCCTCTCTCATGTCGCAGCTCGAGTCACAGAACGAGGAGTCGGTCACCGCGTTGGGATCGAGAATAGAGGCCCTCAAGAGCCTTTCGGTGAGAATGGGGGACGAGATCAACAAGTCCCGGCTCAATTTGTCGGCACTAGGAGGAGACATGGAACAGACAAGAAACCGGGTGAGAAACAACCTAAACCGCATGGCCATCATGGCCAGCAAGACGGGAATCAGCTGGAAGCTGTGGCTGGTGTTTTTCTGTGTGATCTTCTGGCTGTTTTTCTGGGTCTGGGTATTCTGAGGTGTCCCCCCACCAGAAAGGGAGTCCCCCCACCCTCATCAATAATATATTACCTACGCTACTCTTTGTGCTCACCACTCATAAAAAAGCAGAATAATGACCAAAATAACACATTCATCGAAACATAACACTAGCTTGAAACATTGCAAACAACAGAATCCAATAAAAAGCAGTTCCTCACTCTGCAGGCTCTGCAGAGTGCTCTGTCTCCTGAGACTGTCCATTGTCCCCCACCGGGTGGGGGGACTCCTGGTGAGGGTCGTCTCTTCTCTGGCTCCCCCCACCGCGGCCTCCACGGCCACCAGGCAGTCTTCTGGAGCCTCGCAGCCCACCACGACCACGTCCTCTCGAAAACGAGCTGTTGATCCCCGGATAGTTGGTTCTCTTGGGCGCAATTCTCAGAGTCCGGCCCTTGAACTCGATCCCAGACATCCCAACAGCCGCTTTGATGGCCTCTGCGTCCTCAAACTCCACATACGCGTATCCCTTGGGCAGCCCCGACAGCCGGTTGTACGGAATGGTGATCCTGTTGATCACACCGCAGTCGTTCAACAGGTCCTTGAGATCGTTCGGCGTGGCAGAGTAGTCCACCTGGCCCACGTAGATCGACCGGGAGTCGATTTCCTGCTGATTGTCCGGCTGGTGGGGGGCCAACTTGACGTGGTGTGGCTGTGTCTGTGGCTGAGACTGAGGCTGAGTTTCCGCCGGAGCCTTGGCTGGAGCCTCTGGGACCTCTGGAGCCTCTGGAGCTTCGTCAGGCTGCTCTTTCTCGCCATCCAGGACCAGCTCCTGTGGTTCCTCGGTGGCCCCCACCTCGATTGACGCTCCCACCACCTCGGGAGCCCCTTCACCGGTCTGTTCATGGTGCGACATGTCTTGCGGGCTCGGACTTACTAGCCAGCTCCTCCGATAACGGTCCTGTTTGAGGCCGTCTTGTTTCACTTTTCCGGCTTCCTCAGCTGGTCTTCCAGGTTGTTGGTTCTTCTGAGCTCAGCACAGCGTTCCGAACGGCTCTTCCACTCCTCTGTAGTACGAAAGTCTCCGTCTCGGTGTCCCCAAATTGCCCCAAAGGAGAAGTAACGGTCATGCTTTTCTGGCGGGGAATAATTGTCAAACGTGTTGACGCGTCGATAGACGCAACGGTGGGTGCACTACCTTTTTTTTTTAGCTTGAAAAATTGCAAGCTCTTTTGATAAGACAAGAGGGAGGAGGGACTGGAGAAGCCGGCAAGAGCTCTGGAATCCAAGATGGTGTCGGTCAGAAAGCGGAAGATGGCACGATCGTCTGTGACGAAAGTGACCAGAAGAAACAAGGATAAAAAAAGAAGCGTCAACATCTCCAGTAACCCGATCATCGCAGCGAACTGGGATCCAAAGCTGACGCTTTCGCAGAATTATGCCAAGTTGGGGCTGAAAATGAGGCTCGGAAAGGACACGGGAGGTGTGCAGAAAGAAGTGAGTGTGTTTCGGCCCGAAGATGACGAGCAGTTTATTGTCGAAGAGGAGGAAGAGGAGGCTGAGGACGATTTGGACCCTTATGATCCGGCTAATATTCTGGAAGGAACTGCCAAGATACAGAGAGACGAGGAGGGAAATGTTGTGAAGGTCATTTACGGTACAAAGAAGTTGCAGGAGGTGGAACGGGAGGAGAAACCAACCACAGAGGTTGTGAGACAGCTGGAAGAGTTGGCAAGTAGAAAGGTGGTGAAGGAACGGAAGCAAAGCTCCAGAGAGACCGACTGGCTCCAGGATCTGTACGACAAGTACGGTGAAGAGTACGAGAAGATGAAGTGGGACAAAAAGCTGAATCCTTTCCAGCACAGTGCCGGAGAGCTCAGAAAGCGGTTCAGAAAGTGGAAGGGAAGGGTATAGATTAGTTTAGTAGCTCGGTGTATGCCAAACGCTGTTTTGAATGTTCTCGAGGAGATGTAGAGGTTCGTTGGAGCACGAATCAGGTGCAACAGTACGACCGTCTAACCAGAATAAGACATGTTCCAGCTGCTGGCCCCTGTCTCTTGAGCACGTGATGCGTATCACGCAGGGTGTATATTTCTCCAGAAATAAAATGTTGCAACCTGAGTTCTGTTTCTCTGTCCTCTGCATCGGCCATGTCTCGGGAGAACAGCCAGACCGAGTCTCTGCTGCGTGAGGTTCCGCCTGTTCTGTACGAACCTGCTGCTCCGTCTGTGGCTGCCGAGAGACCGGCCAGCAGCTCGTCCAGCGAGTGGACTCAGCAGCTTCGAGGACTTCCATCGGACGTATTTCTGCACCAATTGAACTCTGTAACGGCCAAAGTGACCGAGAAGGAAGAAAAAGTGTTTGGCAGTTTCAAAAGCACGCTGAAAACCAACCTGAATGAGGTGGAGAAGTGGAAAATTACGTTGGCAGAGAGTAAAAGCGACCTGAAACACCGGCTGGACCGGAGTTTGCAAGAGTCTGAATGGCTGGATGATGTTTAATTTGACTATATACACTGAATACACGGAATACTTTGGCTAGAACCATCCTTTTTTCTTCTGTTGTTGAGCATCTTGCGGCAGACCAAGACCAAACTTACGTAAGGTGCCTTGGACGTCGCCAAAAGAGTCTCTATCTCCCTGGATCACGATTGTTGGGTTGGAGCCTGTGAGGACCTTTTTGGCCACCTCGATCAGATCCGATCTTGTGACCTGGTCGATCTTGTTGCCCATCTCCAGAACGTCGACTCTCTTGCCGTAAATTTGCACCTGTCTTCCCATATCTTCCAGCTGGACCATTTTACTTTCGAGGTTCATCATGAGAGACGATTTGAGCTGGTTTTTGGCTCGGCTGACCTCGTTATCGCTGAGACCGCCTTTTCCAACGCTGTGGTCCATCAACAGCGACAGCTCGAACCCAATCAGCTCGCCCATGACTCTGTTTGCCTGCGGAATACAGCTCAAAGAAAGGCCAAAAAGACCGCTGTCGGTAAAGTTGTGAATGAACGATTTGCACGACTCAACAAACCCGTATTGGTTCAAGACCCGGGTGTATGCCCGGGAATACATTCCTTTTCCTGGTCCGCCCGCAGAAAACGAGCCTCCTCCGCCCAAAAGCATCTGTAAAGTGGCCAACTTGTACACTTCATCGTTGTTGATCGAGACTCCTTCAAAGGCTACGTGGATATGGTGGAATTCCTGCCCAAGATAGGCCAATTCCTCTGATAACGGCACTGAGAACTCTCCTCCCGTGTACTGAGCAGGATCCCTGACAATCTGCTCTCTGTTCTCGGGACCTTTGAAGTCCTCAAAGTGTCTGTAACTGAGCTCTTCTGCCTTTTCAATCGATGTTCCGTTGACGGCCACAACCAGTCTCTCTGGAGTGAAAAAAAGGTCTCTGTATCGGCTCAGAAGATCTCTGTTGATGTTCTGCAGCTGCTCCTGGGGACACAGTAGTGGGGAGCCAAGATTCTTTCCGCCATATGCCACCTGCTGGACCAACTCCGGTAGAATGAGGTCGCTTTGTAGCCAGATCTCGCTCAGTTCGTAGCTGGTGTTGTTCAGCTGCTCCTCGACCTCATTTTCCAACAGAAGCGGCCGAGAAACGGTCTTACTCAGAAGCTGGTACATCTTATCGAGGTCCTTGTTGAACATGCTCGCCTGGTAGATCATAGATTCCCGTGAAGAGGCACACATAAAGTTGCCTCCCAGATGGTTGAGATTATCGAGCATCTGCCTGGTGGTGAAGTTCTGTGTCGACTTGTACGCCATTTTATCCATCAAATGAGAGCATCCGGTCAGGCCGTATCTGTCTTCGTACCTGGATCCGGCATCCACGTACATTCCTATGGAACTAAAGTGACTCGGGGTCTCGTCCACAACGAGCCGGATCCCGTTGGACAGCGTTTTGATCCGGGTCTGGCCCAGAGTTGACTGTGTCGAGAGACACCTGGCAGCCCGCGGCGCCGTTCTGTCTCTAAGTATGTTTCTGAGCATGTTGAGCGGCAGGTCCGACACAAATACAGAGACAAACAGGCAAGTTGGTAATACAGATTTAAGTCCAAAATGACTGGTGAAAAGTTTTTGCGTCGATCGACGCAAAGTTGGAAATAGTTCCGGTCGATCGACGCAGCAGTTTCTCCGAAAACAACGAACAGGGGTGTCTAAAACGGCAAATACGGGTCCTTTTTCGGCCGAAAAAAGATCAAACCTGGGCTTCCTATCTGTCTCTGCTGTCTCCGTGGTCTTCCCACCCAGATTCGTCCCCCCTTTGGCTATCGTTTTTTTTTTCGGCTCCCCTTTCTGACCAAAATTGCACCTTTTTTTCCGAGGCTGATAATTTTTTTACAGAACAAATCACGTTTAAAAAAAAAACGTAAGATATTCTAAACATATTTCCTGTTTACCATCTCATAAATACCTTTTTTTGGAGCAAATACCGAACTGTTCGTTCTGGAAATCACTCGTTTCTTCTTCTCCACACATTTGAACCCCACTTGCTCAACAAGAGCACACCTCGAACCCTGTAACATGAGTTCTGGAAGAAGATTGCCTCTACTGTCCAAGTCCGAAGTAGAGTCCCACATCAGTCCTAGGTCTTGCTGGGTGACTCTGTACAACAGAAACGTCTACGATGTGTCTGAGTTTCTAGAGGAACACCCTGCTGGAGCCGAACTGATTCTGGACTACGCAGGCAAAGATATCACGGCCATTCTGGCAGATCCCGTGAGCCATACTCACTCGGAAAGTGCTTACGAAATGTTGGACAACGAGATGATGATTGGATATTTGGCAACAGCAGAAGAAGAAGAAGAACTATTGGCCAAACACAAAGACATGGAAGTTGTTCCGGATTCGATCGACCTCACAGACTTTGGAGAACTTCCGTCTGAAGAGCTCCTGACCATCAGAACCGACCACGACGAGGACTACAAGAAACACAGGTTCCTGGATCTGAACAAACCGCTACTTCTACAGGTTCTCAGAGCAAAATGGACAAAGGAGTTCTATCTGGATCAGGTCCACAGACCAAGACATTACGGAAAAGGCTCTGCTCCTCTGTTTGGAAACGTCCTGGAACCGCTCTCGCTCACCTCCTGGTGGGTCGTTCCGGCTATGTGGCTGCCTGTGGACTTCTACTTCTTCTACTTGGGCTTCACCAACCTCAACAAGCTGCTCGCTGTCGCCATGTGGTGCCTGGGACTCTTTGTTTGGACTCTTCTCGAGTACATTCTTCACCGGTTCCTCTTCCATCTGGATTACTATCTTCCTGAACACCAGGTGGCGTTCACTCTCCACTTCCTTCTCCACGGTGTCCACCATTACCTGCCAATGGACAAAAAACGTCTCGTGATGCCTCCAACGCTCTTTATGGTCCTCTGTTTCCCCTTCTACAAACTGGTTTTCGGTCTTCTGCCTTACTACATCGCCTGTTCCGGTTTCGCAGGCGGATTCCTCGGCTACATCATGTACGATTGCACGCATTACCTTCTCCACCACGCAAGACTCCCTAAATACTTCCAGGATCTGAAAACCTACCACTTGGAACACCATTACAAAAACTACGAGCTCGGATTCGGAGTCACCAGCAAATTCTGGGACGTCATCTTTGGAACTGTCCTCAATCCAGACGATATCTACGAAAAGAGAAACTAAAAAAATGCTTTCTTCTGTTCATTTCGACCTTCCTCATGTTATACGATTTCTATACACAAACCCTTTATAATGCGTCCTTTTTCTCATGAATAAACATCTTTGCACCAGTCTCAAGAAAAGCCCTTGAGAAGAGCCATAGTGGTGTCGAAACTGTACTCAAAGCTGTCTCCCTGGTCCTCTGTGTCCTCTGTCATGTTAACATCGCGCTCTAATGTACACTCCAGTGCCTTCAAAACAACCTCGTAGCCCTTCATTCCCTCCAGAGAGCTCACTATCGAACACCAACTCTCGTGTTTCTCACACAGATCGATCTCGTCGTCTTCTCTGTTGTGTTTGTCCTTGTCTCCAAGTATGTCAAATCCATCCAGGTAAGGTGAATCCGAGGTCTGTGGCTCTGGTGGATACTCACAGTGACTCAGGATCTCTGCTTTCCGGAGTCCAGCACCCGAAATCTCGCTCAGAAGAATCCGTCGAGTGCATTTGTGGCACTTCAACAGAGCCAGGTTACTGTTTCCAAACCGCTGTTGCTTCAGTTCCCAGCCAAACAGAGCTACTAGCATCGTGCTGATGTCGTGGCCACTCTCATTCTCACAGTATGCTTGCAATACATGTTTGATTTTCGGGTTGGATTTGAAAACAGAGGTGTTGAACTTCTTAGAGCCCAGCACCAGGTTCCGGTTTTCCTCGAGATTGGCCAGATTGGAGTCAATTTGGAGAAGGATATCGTTGATGTCCGCAAGTTTCAGTAGATACTGCCTTCTAACGGTGTTTGTATCGAGCGCAGGAGCCCTCCAGATGCAGCTGGCATAGTGGTCTGAGCGGAGCCGTTTGAGATACGAGCCGATCAGTTGGTCCTGGAGGCTGGTGAGCTGATCTTCGAGCTGGTCCTCGTCTTCGGATTCAAACAAAAAACTGATCGGGTGTTGCGGGGATGTGTGTGCAGCGTTATTGGGGAGTCTGATGAGAATCAGGGCGTTGCAGAACTGGCAATGGAGCTCGTTTTTGCGTTTTGGATGGCATTTCCAGCCGTTGATTGCGCACTCCAGCGGCGTGAGTCTGTCCGACTCGACCGTCCAGTTGAGGACAGAAAAGGAGTTGATGCGGACGTCCAATAGTGGTTTGTCGAACGGGTCTGAGACGTTTCTTGTCTTGAGAAGGTGTCTTTTTAGAGGTTTGGGGGTTTTTCTAGGGCTGGAACAGGGCGTTGAGGCCACAGAAAATGGCACAACGGGGGTGAAAGGAACAGCAGTTTCGCCGGATGAGCTCGACAGTCGGCGTTTGGTGATGGCCGATTTTGAATAGGTGTGCAAATTCACATGGGGAAGATGTGTTCGGAGAGAGGCTATTTGTGATTTCGGGGTCTTGGGACTTCCCGAGAGTCTAATTGCAGACAGAACGTCAAGTATTGCCGAGGCGGTGGCCGTGGTGGCGGCAGAAGACGGGGAATCCATGAATATTTATAGGGATAGTGAACAAAGAGAAAAAGGGGAACAAAGGAAAAAAGGCAAAAAGAACAAGGGAAAAAAAGGTCAACTTTAGTGAGAAAAAAATGTATTGAAAATTTTAGGGAAGCACTATTTATATAGAAAAGGAGCCTGTTATTCAGTTATTCCCCACTTTGACAATGACAGACTACAAAACGAAGTTTCTAGAAGACGCCTTGGAGATCGAGGCATTGAAATTTGGGACTTTCACGCTGAAAAGCGGACGGATTTCGCCATATTTCTTCAACATGGGACTCATTGCAAACGGCAAGTCTCTGAGTAATGTGGCCAACGCATATGCAGAGGCGATTCTCGAGTCTGGAATCGAGTTCGACGTGCTGTTCGGACCAGCATACAAGGGAATCCCACTCGCTGCGGTCACTGTGACCCGGCTATACGAGATAGGCGGTCCTAAATATGCCAATATTGGTTTCTCGTATAACCGCAAGGAGAAGAAAGACCACGGCGAAGGAGGAACTGTGGTGGGTGCCAGTCTCGAAGCCAAGAAAGTGTTGATTCTGGACGACGTTATGACTGCAGGAACAGCAATAAACGAGGCATTCGACATCATCAGGGCCGAAAAAGGAGAGGCCGTCGGCTGCATTATAGCCCTGGATAGACAGGAGACCACCAAAGACTCCAACGAGAGCGCTCCTGTGGCGGTTTTCCGCAAGTATGGTGTCCCGGTGCTCTCCATTGTGTCTCTGAACGACATCATAGACAAGTTGCAACATCGGTTCAGTCAAAAAGACCTCGAGTCCATTCTCCAGTACAGGGAAAAGTACTCCCCAAAGACTATATAATTCCAAAAGCTAATGACCTCCACCATTACGCCCTGATTCTCTGGATCTTCTGTTTCGGAAGCTTGGGAGTCGAAGTTCCCGAGCCTTCAGGGGTCGCTGGCGTTTTGTAGTACGCACTGGCAGTCTGTGGGTTCTTCATTGTCAACGCAGAATGCAGCGGAACAATCGTGTTCATCTTGAACCCTTTCACTTTGCTCACCTCCACAGGCTCGTAGTTCTCCATCAACTCAGGCGGACCAGGAAGTTCCTTTACGCTCTGCAATGAAGTCTGGTGTTTCCTCACATACTCTGCTATCTGTAAGAGCAAGTCTCTCTTGCTCTTTATTGTCCCGTGTTGCACATGGCCCTCGTATTTCAGCCCAACACGAACACGTCCAGGATTACCAAAATCCTGCGGATGGCTTTTCTCTGGCTCCAGAATGGAAACAAGTTTCAGCTGCCGACAGGCATCAAGAATCGTCTTCGCCAAAGGGTTTCGCACACACTTGTCCAATCCAACTCGTCTGCCCTCCTTCACACTACGGTTTTTGTCGAAATAACAGGGATATATGATCTGCATGGATTTCAACTCTTTCAATGATTCCTCGCTCAGAGACTCGTGGTCCACCATCTGTGTCTTTGGAACCGAATTTCCCAAGTCCTGGGATCCCAGGTTCATCCCCATTCCCTTCATCATCTCTTCCAACGGATTGGAAGACGTTTCCAGATCCTGCGACCTTGTCACTGTCGGTTTTGGCCTTGCAGGAGCAATTGGAGTAGTCAGATCCGGATCAAACTCTGCCAGATCCATATCCAGATCGTCCACATCCTCGATGTCTTTAATTTCCTCCAGTTTTGGCATTTTCTCGTTGTTTTAGCCCGTCTTTTCGTTCTGTCTTGTCTCTTGAAAGAGTGTTGAACAACTTTTTTTCCAACTTCCTTCTTTTTTGTCTCCTCTCTGGTGCACGGATGTAAGCAAAAAACAAAAGCCCTTCAAGTCTCCGATACACGGTTCTTGTCTTTGGAACGTTCCGTAAGCAGTCAATTGAGGATGGACGGATCCACAGATTCGTCAGACTCCGAAAATGGCCACTTCAGGTCTCATCAAGTTGAAAACAGCGAAGTTTCAGATCTCGAAAGCGACAACAACCACGAATTCAGCGTCATCTATGAAGACCAGGAGTACCCAGATCACAGCCAGGAAGAGTCTTCTGAGGACTACAGCGACGCCAAAGACCATCTGAGCGAAAGTGAGGACGACTTCGTCGATGAAGACCCCGAAAGTAAAGAAAGTCAGACCGAAAGAGAAACCTCTGAGGAACCCAGCCAGTTTTACGAGGCTCAGAAGCTCGACTATGGCAAAGATAGACATCTCACAGAGATCCGAAGAGACGCTAAAAACGTGCTCAGATATCTGGACGACGAGTTTGGCTCCGACGTCGCGTCCCATCTGTACATGGTGCATCTTCTAGAGACCCGCAACTGGTTCATTGCCAACAAAAGGTTCACCTCTTGGCCACTTCCTGGCTCTCAGATTCCTCTTCCTTCCTCTTCTAGAATGTTTGTGGACGAGTGCAATGTCCAGGATCACCAACGGATAAACATGAAGGTCCCGTATAGGGAAATAGGCAACCATTTGCCCGGAAAAATACGACCTCCTGAGAAAGCTCTGGAATTCAGACGACCCTTGGTTGACCCCAGAAAGGAGTTGGAATTCCAGCTGAGAGCTGTTTTCCAGAAGAAAGTCCACGAAAAAATCAATCAGTTCAACGTCTCTAATGCCGTTCATAGAAGACGTGATAAATCAGCACCAATGACCAAATACGTTCCTGCTGTGGAACCGCCGATCGATCTGCCAGAAAGAGCAAAAGACCAGCTTTTCAGCAAAATCAATGACATCATAGACTCTCTGATTACTGCCAGAGTCAATTCGCAAGTAAGCGAGGACTCTTCCAATGGGATTCAGGACCTATTCGACTGGACAACGGTCACTTCGATGCTAACGGACTATTCGTGCCATTTGCATGTGGCCAGACTGTTCAGACTAAAGCTCAAAGAGCTTGAATCACCCATTTTCGACCAGACACTGACACCAGCACAACAAGAACGTCGAAAGAAGAAGCTCTCACGGGCTATGGAGGCAAGAAATGCGCTCCAAAAAGCGAAAAGAAATCTCATTTTGAAAAGAGAACGGCTAAGATATCGCAAAAACCGACTCTGGGAACCTGATTTTCTCATTAAAAGACGTTCCTCACGGGCTCCTGTTAGAACAATGACTAAACGTGTCCGTGAAAAACTGCAAGAACCTTCATAATGAAGTGTACCGTTTATTCATCCACCATTTCAGGGAAAATTTCCTCCACTGTTTCCTGAAGTAACGTCAATATCAAATGTCGATTCAGAATTTGGTTCTGTAATACCTGAAAAAGTGTATCCGCAGCCACTTTGGAGTTCGATTGTCCAAACACCCTAGTGCAGAAATCGATGAAAAAGAATTCCAGGACCTTTTTGGCCTTTTGCTTTGTCTGTGCTTTGTCCGAAGGAGACCTTTCTTCTCCACCACGGCGAAACACTCCTCTAGGCCATAGGGAGTCCTGGAGACCAACCAAAATAGCAGAGACCGTGGAAGTTTGCTTGAGTTTTCCTTCGATGTTCATTCTCACGATTCTTTCGACCGTTGATCCAAGTAGCTGTTGCAAAACCATGATGAGCGCTTTTCCACGTGCGAGCACTTTGGAACTCTGTAGCTGAAAAAGAACAATAAGAAAATCACTTATTGGTTTCACAAATGATGTGGACTTCACCTCCTGTAGTTGTTCATCGGTCTCACTTGAATCTCTGTCATCCAATGTCAAGTTTAAAATTGGACTTGAGCTCTGTTTCGAACTCGAGCTGTACTGTAGCTGCAGCTGATTGAAAAAACTATTATACAGTCGAGTCGCCATATTGACAGCGCTTCTTCTGGTGATAACTGGTTGCTTCATTTCTCTCAACGATTCACGTTCCATGTCGAACACTTCACTGGAAAGGAAGCTCCTAAATATCTTGTCTTTGCAAACATTCTGACACTTGATCAAGCTTTGCAAATAAACTTCAAGTTTGTTCTGTCTCTCTGTAATCAGCGAGCTCTGCTGAAACTTCAGCACCATCTTTCTCTTCGGGAATTCGATGCCAGAGGTCTCCGGATACGTGGCTTTCAGATAATTGTTCAGCTTGTAGAATTGGCTGAATCTCCTGGCAACCATCCATCCTGCGGTCACATTATTAGAGTCTTCGTTAGTGATTTTTTGAACCTCAATGATGTAAAGTATGAAGTCTTTGTTTTCGTCGCTTGCGTTCACATACGAAGGGACCTGGACAATCGACTTTCCGTACAACGTGTTGTCGTTCTCTTGCACAATGAATTGCTGTATTTGCAGCTCTTTCAAATGTAGTTCCTTCTGCAATCCAAGGTGGGATTTGGTTAAAATTTTCAGCTCGGCAACGTTGTTTGTAATCTCTGCTTTTCTCAGAAGAAGCTCTATAATGATCAATTGTTGTCTCAACTTGTCGACATCCTGTGTCAGTTTTTCGATTTCTCCATCAAGATTCAAATCGCTAGGACCAGCCATTCTCAGGTCCTGAGATGCAGTTAGCAGAGAAGAAACAGAGTCTGTTCCTGGAAATCCACCATCATTCTCCTCGCTTATCGAGTCCTCGTCGTCGTTGTCGAAAAGCCTTATGGATCCTTTATCCATCTCTGTGGTCTCCAAGTTATCGTCAAACAATCTTGATTCGTCAGCATCCTGTGTTCCAAATAAATCTTTCTCCATTTCTCTATTCGTTACTTTTGAAATTCGGGGAGTTGCAACCCCAGAATCAGGTGCAGAAACCGTGCTGGAAAGATCATCTGTTGATGAGTTTGTAGAGCTTGGAGGCCTCTCAAGCTGTCTGTCATTGGCTATTTCGTTCAAAGCGTCTTCCACTGCCTTCAAAACAGCATCGCTCACTCTGTTTTCACCCTCGTCTCCAGAAACCTCTTCCTCGTAATCTGCCAACGGATCTCCGTTGACCTCGTCCTCTTCTGTATCAAAAATACGTCCAGTACCGTCCTCCATCTTTCTTCGTTGCTTTTCAGCTGCTGCCAAACGCCTTAAAAAAAGATCCGACTGCTTGAATGCCTCATAATCGGTCTTTAGCATCCGTTCAAAAACCGCATGTTGTAACTTCAAAATGCTCTTTCTCGCTTGTCTATATAGAAGCGGATCCTCTGGTTTGCTGTCAACAAAGCTGACAACGTTGGCATAGCTCTCGGCATCAATCTTCAGTAGCGGATTCCCAAAAAACTGCAAGTATATTTGTCTGATATCTTCAGCTTGAGTCATTCGAGCAGGTATTTCCAGGTAATTCTCATCGTCGCTGGCTGACCCGTCATTCTCAGCCTTGAAATCCTCGAGAGGGTTTCTGAGTCCATTGACTACCAACCAAAGTTGCAGCAGAGGAGTTCTTCGTCTCTGATCCATAAATTCCATGAAAAACGTGAGGTGAGACGGATTTTTAAGTACCTCCTCTAATGGTAAATCGACGTTCAAAGTCGCCATATTCAAAGACCCCTTCTCAGAAGCAGTCAAAGGTTCCATTATTTGCATTAGTCTGGAGTCTGTAGCCTCCTTCAAAAGACCCAATCTCCTGTTGTACTCTTCTTTAAGCTTGAGATTTGGGAATTCCTTCTGATTTTTTTCCAGATCTCTGGTTGTTTTATTAAGTTGCAAAGAAAGATAGTACTTGTATTGCTTTAGCTCGCCAGAGGAATCGCACCGACTGACGTCTTTCAACATTTTTTGAAACTTTGCTGTGTCTGTCTTTATTGTCAGCCTTTTTCTGATCAATGAGTTCTTGTCCTTTGAATTTTTCGAAAGTATTTTGGGTATTTGCAATGAGACACCATCTGTGGAGTGCTTGCTCAACGCGCTTCTGAACTTCTTGACGTTCAATCTGTCTGTCATTGCACTTCCGAGTCTTTTTTCCACCATCTGATTATAGAAATCTGGATCAGCCATCATTTTAATGACAGGGAACAAAACACAATTTCCAACAAGTTCTCTGAGCAGAATATAGATTGATTGCGAATTGATCTCACTGGACTCCACAAGAAATGGTAATAGTTTCCCAGAAAATGTAGTTAGCCATCTTCTGAGATGGTCCTCCTGTTCCAGCGATTTCAGTCGCACAGCAGGATGTAGTTTCCCTTTGCTGTAGTTAGATGCTATGATCACATCCAGGTCCCAGGTGTTGGTGAGCGAACGACTGACAACTGACTTCCTGTTTTTCACCAGCTCGTGAGCGTAAGTGAAATGAGCCAAATGATCAGAAAGGATCGGCAAGAGCTTGGAAACCACCAGATCTGTAAAGTCCACGTTTTTCAAACGCTCTTCTAGAACCTTGATGACCTTTGCTAATTGAATCTTCAGTTCCACAATGAATGTCTGGTCCTCTGTAATGTGACTATACCAAGAAGAGATGAAATCTCTCACCAGAAGACTGATTAGGTTGTTTAATGTGTCATCAATAAGGAAATTCTCGGGCACCAGACTAGGAATTCTGTCTGCAGAAGCTTCTTTGTCCAAAATTGACACCTCCTGTAGCCAGATCTGTTTATTTGTGAGTCGGATTCTTTGAAACTTCGTTTTTAATTTGACTGATTCGTACTGGAGTGCATCTTTAGACAGCGCTATTTTGAACGAGAGCCATCCCAAGACACTCAATGAGATGGTGATACCCAGAAGAAGCCAATACAAACTCGTTATCAGGCTCAAACCAGAGACTCCAACCACCAAAAGACCCACCACAAGAACCCAATTATGGGATATTTGAAAAGCGTTGTGTTTTGAGTTTGAGAGGTCCAACTTTTCTTTCAATGACATCACCAAATACAATTCATACTGTTATTTGTGGAAAAGTGGTTCAAGAACAGTCTGCCTTCTCTCGTGTTCTCGAAATTGTCTTTTGTTTAGAAGAAACGATAAGCGTGAATCTAAACACTCATAATAAAATAATTATTTCTCCACGAGATCTATCATTTTTACCCTTTTCATGAATCATATATTGTTCTAAATCTTTTTTATTTCTGAATCAAATATCATGGTTCTCCTTTTCCAGATTTCTTCGGAGAACAGCATTCTTTACCTTACTGGTCAATCCCCCGTTCTTGGTACTCTCAAACCCAGAAGAACTCTTCCCAAAGCTATCAATATTCACGAAACTGGAAGTGGCAGAAGAAGGAGAACTGCTAGACTCATTCTCCTTATCCCGTAGTTGTAGTGCATCAGGAAAAATCGAAACATCTGCCAGATTTGGCATCCTGAACGTCTCAGAAGGTCCGTAATCGCTGAATCCAGACTGACGAGACCCAACAGACGCAGATCTCGAAGAAGATTTCGATCTCGACCGAGACCTAGATCTAGACCTCGACCTTGATCTCCATCTTGGCTTTTCCTCCAATTCATCCAGCTCAGCTTCGTACGCCTCTTTGGCTCTCTCGATACTATGACGATCCAAGTTCGGAAACACTTGAGGTCCCAGCTCGTTGATGACCTGGGTGATCTCGGCAGATAAAACGTCCCTTTCTTTCTTCAACTTCAAAATCTCATCTGAGCTCGGCGAAAGATACAGTATCAAAGGCTTGAGGGACTTGAAAATATCAAGACCGGTCTCCCCTATCCGGAAAGCAGCATACGTTGTAGCCACCAATAAAGACCAGCAGAATGGAAACAGCAATATTCTCGACTCGAGAAAAGTCAAACTCCGAGGAATCAGTTTGAACCGTAGAATTAAAAACGTTCCCAGAACCGAGTAAAAGAAATATAATGTCGGAGCAACAACAAGAGCAATCAAAACCTTCCAAGATCCCAAAACGTCGTTGGCCTTAACCTTGACCGAAGAGTTGGCCAAAGCCTGTTTCTGCTTCTTTCTGGAAATCACTTTACAAGCAATGAAGACAGGAGCAAAAAGGATGGTTCCGGGAAAACTGAGGAGCGAAAGAATGATCAATCTCAATAGTCTGCTTGCGATCAAGGCAAGGGTGTTAGTGTGGTGATTAGACAGAGTCTCGAGCTGATAGTCTTTGATTCCCAAATAATCCAATTTGCGGTCATATTCCTTGACTGAAGACTTCAAATGCTGGATCTTCGGGTCGTCTTTGAACTTGCTATATCCTATAAGCAAGTTTCTGTTCAGCTCAACCACAAGAGGCAAAGGGAGAGGCTTTCTAGGATAAGCATAGAGTCTTCTGGCTGCCTGTATCACTTGCAAAGTCTCATAATCTGGACTTTGGACCGTCACACTTTTCAACGATGTAGTGATTTTTGCCATCAAAGAGTTGACAGACTCTCTTGAATTTTGCTTGTAAGCTTCACCACTCTCCTGAGAAACTTTTATAGGGGTTCCAAATTCCAATACAGCTCTGGATCTGAATTTATGAGGATGAAAGTAGTTCATTCCACAAGGAACAATCGTCACCTCAGTTTCCGGATACTCTGCCACAGTTCCCAAAGCCATGATACCAACTCCAGGCTTCAATGGAAGCAGTTCTGTCCGATCGTGAGAGCCGCCCTCACTTGCAATACAAACCAGTTCACCATTTTTCAAGTATCGGAAAACTTCGTTGAAGATTTTGTTGTTGTCAACTCTCGGAGCAACCTTGTAAGTGGTTCCGATTTTCAGCATTTCAACTCCCTTGGCTTTGGGGAAGGGTTTGGCCAATCTAAGTTTAGTGTCACTCAATATCTCTCCAATTTTGGTGTTTCCCGAGTTATCTGGTAAACTAACGAGTCCCTTCACCTCACAATCGGAAGTGAACTTTGTTCCTTCGCCTATAATTGTCAATTCGTCTCCTGATTCGTAATTCTCGTATTTGATAGTCCCCGGTTTCCAAGCTAAGATATCCTGAGCTCTGTCAACCGGTATGGCTCCACTCCACCTGCTGAAGGCGCCAATGATCAGTCTTTTCATGGAAACAGCCGCCTCAATGAATCTTGTTCTTCTTCCAGTTAGTTTGTAGAGCGTCAGTGCCATTATTGCTGCGTCCAGGAACTGATTGGCATGCGGAGCGAACACCACCAACGTAGGTCCGGAGGAAGGAACATAGTACGATCCTCGGACAGAAACCTCTCTAAAGAAAGTATCCACAATGATCTGAACAACCCAGATGAACAATTCAAACGATATTTGGCTCAAAAACGACATTTCCTGTGGCAAAAGACCGTTTGTTTCTGATCAATTATTTAATGGTTGCTTCAGGATGGCGAATGTTGAGTCAAAATACAGCGTTTAAAACTTTCAAAGTAGAATCGATTGTGTGGGATTGCCCAATTCAAGACTGTAAACGAGGTTTTGCAGAAAATTTCAACCAGTCAGCCTGCGAAGTGCCTCCTATGCCTCTCATCAGGGCTTTCCTCGTAATTATCTCCCTCTTTTGATATATTGTGTTTTTACCGGCTAGAAATTTACCCTTTGTGCGAAAATTAATTAATTAGTGAAATCGCTCACGAACAAAGCCCTTTTTTCTTCGAAAAGTAACGTCAGCAGTGGCTACACAGTGCCTAAACAGTGGTGAAACGGTGCTTTGAACGGTGATTCATCACTGTTGTACCAGATCTGCAAAATCTGAGGACTTTATTGATTCGAAAAACACTTCTTTTCAAGACCCTCCGAAACGAAAATAAAACCTTGAAATTCCGGGTCCTCAATAGAGCCTGTCACCTGCTCGTCTGTCCTGAGCTTTCTACTCCTACCAAGTTCTCGGCTTCACAGTTTGAGTGTGGCTCGAGGTCATGTTCTGGAATGCTCAAAAATCAGGGGGCCGAAATAAAGGGCGTCTGAATATACCCAGACCGAGCAGAACGCCTCTTCTACTCACAATACTGTTGGTCTTGTTCCTTTTTGTGGGAAATGTCACATCTCTCCAGAACTTGCAGACGATTTACGACGACCAGTATGAGTTTCAGGGAGATCCAGACGCCGTGGATTCCAACAAGGAGCTCATGGCAAAATCTTTGACAGATTTCAAAGTGACAAATCTACTTTTGGCATCAGACATCGAAGGAAATCTGCATGCTTTGAATAGAAATACAGGTGAACTTGTCTGGACCCTTTTAGGATCGGGTCCTCTTGTCTCAATCAGCTCTGATGATACCATAGTACATCCATCGACAACAAACGAGATGGAGCCGATCATCCCTACAACGGTCAACTCGGCATTTTCTGCCACCACCACCCCTGATCAAACCAAAACCGTTGATTACTCAGGCCATAAATCAAACGGAAACGCAAAAAGTACTACGCAAATGGCTTGGATGATTGAGCCTTTCAGCGAAGGCTCTATCTATTATTTCACCCAGGAGGATGGACTTCAAAGGCTTCCAACTTCTATCAAACAACTCATCATGAAGTCTCCGTTTTCCATTGGAGATGACTTTGTTTACACAGGTGCTAAGCGTTCTGGAATAGTAAGAATCGATGCCAGAACAGGTGAGTTGGTGGATTCATTCGGAATACCAGACTACGCTTCTCCTAACCCATTCCACGCCCGAGAAAACGAACAGGATTATGATTTGTCTGTCTGTGGAGATGAGACAATAGACTGTCCGCCAGAAAATAACGTTTCAGATCCCGATGCCAGACCAATCATCTTGTTGGGTAAAACGACCTACGAGCTTACCATCCACTCCAAAAATAGCACATCTTGGAACATGACTTATACTTCTTGGGGGCCCAATAATTTGCATTCCACCCTTGTTGACGAAAACAGCAAGTCCATGGATGACTTGTATATACAGCCTTTCCATGATAATTCGCTGTTAGCCTTAGATTCCGACACAAAGTCTGTTAAGTGGGTTTCTAGTTTACCGTTTGTGACCGTGAACGTTTTTGATGTTTTTCTGGAAGACCAGGAAACGAACAAGACCAATTTCATTGTCCTTCCCCATTTTTTGAATAACAGAAACTCAAAAGGAGGTTATTCACGCTCGTCCTACTCAAAAGCATCTTCTGGATCCACTTTTATTGACAGAACCAAAGAAGGATCATGGTTTGCTATGAGCGAGACTTACTATCCTTCTCTTGTGAAATCAGCTCCTCTGGCGAAGTATATTTCCAACGAGAGATGGAGGTCGCCTCCTATTTTCAACGACCCTGAGTTACTTGGAATTGCAATCAGTGGAGTGCATGACAATTCGTTGAATCTCCATCAAAAAGAAAGGGACCATCTGGATATTTATGATCCACTCAGGCTACCAGCGTCGATCCCTACTAGCATGCTTGAGGACCCAAGGGTTAAAAACAAAAATAAAAACAAAAGCAACAAGAACATACATCCAGGACTTCCAGGACGACGCGGTGATGGCTTCCTAGCAATTGACCCTCCTACGCACTTGGACTATCTTAAATCACCTACCGCAACGTCCAAGATCACCCCATTTACAAGGCTCGTGTATCGGGCTTTTGAAAATGCAATTGTTACTGTTCTTGGAATCATTTTCCTAGTTTTGCTTTCTCGATTCGGCCTTTTACCCCCTCTAACACAATTACTGAGCAAATTCGGTCTTTTCAGGAGAACTCAAAATGCTGTCGAGCTGGTAGATTTGCTGTTGAAAGACGATGTTGTACAGTTAGAGAAGAGTTTTGATATGATCAAGAAGGAAAGATTCGGAGATGCTTACCAAAAAAAAAGCGAGACGTCATCCTCTGATTCGAATCTTGGTGGTGTTCCCACTTTGGTTGAAGAACTATTGAACAGAACCGAACAAAGTGAAAAAGAAGAGATAGTGGAAATTAAAGGTGATACAGTTACATCTGGTTTTGAAGGTCCAGAAAAGAAAAAAGTTACGATAATGGAAACACCGGATGTAATGAATAAAGGGGATTCCTCTTCTTCCTCTTCCTCTTACACTTCTCCGCGGGCTTCAGTGGATGGACAAAGGGCTATTCCGGATGAGAAGGAGGAGTTACAGCATCAACAGTCGCAACAACAGGCGAAAAAACGGAAACGAGGTTCCAGAGGTGGAAAGAAAAACAAGAAGAAAGATTCGTCAATTTCAAACTTTGAAGAGATCACCGAGATTACTCCGAACAAAAGCAGGTCTTCTTCGGTTTCTACGGTCGCCACATTGTCGATAACGACCACCACCACCATGAATAATAATATGACTATATCAGATGAGATATTGGGATATGGATCACACGGTACGGTCGTTTTCAAAGGATCTTTTGAAAATAGGCCTGTTGCAGTGAAGAGAATGCTGATCGACTTTTATGATGTGGCATCACATGAAATCAATCTTCTACAAGAGAGTGACGATCATCCAAACGTGGTTCGCTATTTCTGTTCCCAGCAGAGCGACCGGTTCTTGTACATTGCACTTGAGCTCTGTGGAGCATCTTTGGAGGACGTTATTGAATTGAAGAAGGAGAATTCAGCAGCTCTGTTGGGTAAGATGGATCCTGTGAACGTGTTATGGCAAATAGCCAACGGTCTGAACCATCTACACTCTTTGAAAATTGTTCACAGAGACATCAAACCTCAGAACATTTTGGTTGTTCCTCCAAAAAAGTTGAAGAACAAAGATCTAGACGAGTCTCCAATTAGACTACTGATATCTGATTTTGGTCTCTGCAAGAAACTGGAGAACGATCAGTCTTCCTTCCGTGCTACTACGGCACAGGCTGCGGGGACTGCTGGATGGAGGGCTCCAGAACTTCTCATTGATGACCTCACGGAGGTTGGATCAGTTATTTCCGAGGGAAGTCGGACTTCTCAGTCGTTATCCTTGACGATGGACAATAGAAGATTGACGAGGTCGATTGATATTTTTTCGGCAGGGTGTGTTTTTTACTACATTTTGACAAACGGATCGCATCCATTTGGTGATCGGTACATGCGAGAGGGTAATATAATCAAGGGTGAGTACAATCTGGAGCTTTTAGACACGCATGAGGACAAATATGAGGCTGAGGACTTGATTGGTTCGATGATCAGCAAGGAACCGAGTGCGAGACCTGACATGAATCAGATTCTGAAGCATCCTTATTTCTGGTCGGTGAAGAAAAAGCTTGAGTTTCTGCTTCGTGTTTCGGATCGGTTTGAAAGCGAACGCAGAGACCCGCCTTCAGAGTTGCTCATGGAGTTGGAGAGCATAGCTGAGACTGTTGTTGGTGAAGAAGGCTGGTTCAGGAAGTTTAATCCGGTGTTCATGGAGAATCTGGGAAAATACAGGAAATATAATACGTTGAAACTGATGGATCTACTGAGGGCACTAAGAAACAAATATCATCATTATCAGGATTTGCCAGAGACTCTGAGCAAACACATGACTCCTCCTGTTGGCTTCTACTGGTATTTTGTGAGAAAGTTCCCAAACATGTTGATGGAGATCTACAGAATGGTTGACAAGAATCTCAGACAGGATGAAAGTTTCAAGGCCTTTTTCTGAAAACAGTAGTATATAGGTTTCAAGCAATGCATTGAAGGAAGAGCTCTGATAAAGAGCAATCGATAACTCTTATATGGTGTAGAGATGTTCCGGACTGCAAAAGTTAGGGAAAATGTGGGTGCGAAAGGGAGAGGCTGCCTTACTTAACCGTTGCCTTTTGAAAGGCAAGTTTTGTTTCTATGGGCTGATTTCAGAGGAATTCAGAGGTATCTGAGGGCTGGATAGGCGTTGAGTTTACTGTTAGTGAGAGATTTAGTGAATCTGCTTTTCCATTGAGGAATTGAACTGTTTTCAGCACTTTTTTATAGAAGACTCTCAATTGCTCTCCTATAGATAAGAAGGATAAACACGCCTGTTAGTTGATCTTGGACTCAAATTGGGTGAAATTAGCTTCGAAATGGGTTTGAAGGACAAGCTCTCGAAAGAGGAGATTAGATTACACGAGGACAAGGAGCATTCCAAGTATTGGCGAAGATGGGGAACGTACATGTCGCAGCGTTCGTGGGGTGTTCCTAGAGAAGATTACACTGGGGACGGTGATGCGTGGAATTTCGACTTTGAAACGTCGAGATCACGGGTTTACAGATGGACTGAGGACGGACTTGCTGGAATTTGCGATAACCACCAGTATATTTGCATGACGCTTGCTGTTTGGAACGAGAATGACGATATTTTGAAGGAAAAGCTGTTTGGACTCCCTGGAGGAGTTTCCGGGAAGAGCGGAAACCATGGAGAGGATGTCAAGGAGATGTATTATTATCTTGACAACACTCCCTCGCACTCGTATGCCAAGTTTCTGTACAAATATCCCATTGGGAAGTTTCCTTACGAGCAGATCTATGCCGAGAACTCAAAAAGAACTAAGTTGGAGCCCGAATTCGAGATCACCGACACCGATGCGTTCAAGGACAACAACTATTTCGACATCATTTTCGAGATGGCCAAGGATGAGGATGATCCCGAGGAGCTGAATTTCAGAATCACGGCGTATAATCGTTCTCAGGCCCCTGCTCCTCTGCATATTCTACCGCAGATCTACTTCAGAAACACCTGGTCTTGGGGGAAAACCGATCACGAGAAGCCCCAACTGTCCAAGGAATTCGATGATTCTGACTACTCTATCAAGGTTGATCATTTCAAGCTTGGAGACAGAAGATTGGTTTTTGCTCCAGCTCCTGGCCTGACCGATAACTCAGATGATGTTGAGCCTAAACTATTGTTCTGCGATAACGAGACGAATTTCAAGAGGTTGTACCAGACCGAAAATAAAACGGATTATACCAAAGACGGGTTCCATGACTATGTTGTCGAGGAAGATGAAAAAGCCGTGAATCCGGAAAACAGGGGAACCAAGGCCTGTGCATGGTTTGTGTTTGACGAAAATGGAGGAGTTCCTCCTGGTGATTATGTTACTGTTCGTTATAAGTTGACCAAGAAACCCGAGATTGAAATCGAGGAGGAGGAGTTTGATGCTATATTTGAGGACAGATTGGCCGATGCCGATGAGTTCTACTGGAGTGTTTCTCCTCTTCCGTTACCTCAGGAGCTGCGTAACGTTCAAAGACAGGCATTCAGTGGTCTTTTGTGGTCCAAGCAGTTCTATCACTTTATTCATGATTCTTGGTATAGAGGGGATCCAAATTCCGACTTTCCTCCTATGATTGGAAGAGCCAATGGAAGAAACCAGCATTGGAAGAATCTGTACAACGAGGACATTCTTTCGATGCCAGATGATTTTGAGTATCCATTTTATTGTTCCTGGGACACTGCGTTCCATACCATACCACTTTCGATGATTGACCCGGAGTTTGCCAAGAAGCAGCTTGATTTACTCACCAGGGAATGGTACATGTCTCCTCAAGGACAGATTCCTGCGTACGAGTGGAACTTCTCAGACACTAATCCTCCTGTTCAGGCATGGGCTGCCTACCGGGTTTATAAAATTGAGAAGAAGATGTACAACAGGAAAGACCGGTCGTTTTTGGAGAGGGTTTTCCAGAAGTTCATGATCAACTTCACATGGTGGGTCAACAGAAAGGATCCGGATGGAGACGGGATTTTCGGAGGTGGGTTCTTGGGATTGGACAATATCAGTTTGTTCAACAGATCGGAGCCTCCTGAGAATGTTGAGCTGTTCCAGTCTGATTCGTCTGGTTGGTTGGCCTGGTATTCGTTGGTGATGATGAACATTGCTCTGGAACTGGCCAAAGAGAATCCTGTCTACGAGGATGTTGCTTCCAAGTTTTTTGAGCACTACCTTTTGATTGCGGATGCCATGTCTTTTCTTGTTCCGTCGAACGTTTCCGACGAGAACATTGTGAAGCCGACTCCCGAGTCTCTTTGGGATGAGGAGGACCAGTTTTTCTACGACAAGATCCATTGGGGAAGCAACAACACCACCACGATGAAAGTTCGGTCTCTTGTTGGTCTGATTCCGCTGTTTGCGACGTCGACTCTGGAACCCGAGCTGCTTCAGCAGTTTCCGAGCTTCAAGAAGAGACTCGACTGGCTCATGGAGAACAAGAAGTATCTTGTTGAGCGGAACATTGCCTCGTTTGAGACAAAAGGGTCTGGCGATCGTCTTCTGCTGTCTCTGGTGAGCAAGGAACGGTTGACTGCTATTTTACAGAAGGTTTTTGATGAGAGCGAGTTTCTCTCGTCGTATGGAATCCGTTCGCTGTCCAAGTACCACGATGAGCATCCTGTTTGTATGAACATTGGTGGACAGGAGTACACTGTGAAATATCTTCCTGGAGAGTCTGACTCTGGACTTTTTGGAGGCAACTCGAACTGGAGAGGTCCGATCTGGTTTCCTATCAACTTTCTGTTGATCGAATCGCTGCTCAGGTTCTATCTTTATTACGGCTCGGACTTGCAGATCGAGGTTCCCAAGGGAAGTGGTGATTACATGAACCTTGCTCAGGCTGCTGAGGAGATCCAGCAACGGCTTATACTGCTGTTCATGCCGAACGAGGAGGGCGAGCGTCCGTACCAGGGTCCGGAGAAGAACCCGTTGTTTGTGGAGGACCATTTCAGAGACCTGGTGAACTTCTACGAGTACTTTGACGGAGACACGGGCCGTGGTCTTGGGTCTAAGTGGCAATGTGGCTGGACCAGTCTGATTTCCCGGTTTATCCAGGACGTTGGAGTGGCCTCGAGGGCTCCAAACCAGCAGCCCAGAAGAAGACGGTCGTACTACGACCAGGAGGAGATCAAGAACTACACTCCACGGCCGTCTCCGTACCCTCTTCTGGCACGCAGAAAGTCCGGCAAGTCGCTGTTGAACATTGCTGCGCACAAGCTGGACATCGAGGACTACGAGAAGGAGGTTGGCAAGGTTCCTGGACTGAGCAGAAGGGCCTCGATGAAGACGTTGGACTCGGAACACAGAGACCACGCGCAGAACGAGGACCTTCTGAAACAGGTTCGGGACGCCATGGCCAACTACAAAGTGGAGGACGACTTCCAGGTGTCGAGCGATGAGTTTGAAACGAAAAAATGAGAGTTGTTGCAGTCAAGTCATTCAATTCAGCGGAATTTATTTATCAGAACGAGGAAAATCAGCACAATCAGAACAGCAATGATTCCGTAGGTGATCATCTTGTTGGTGGCCATTCTTCTTGTCATGCTTTTCAGCGTGTTGAGCGAGCGGTCCACGTAGCTGTCGGCCTCGGTCAGGGTTTCTCTTGCGTTGAGAATCTGTTCTCTCTGCGAGCGCAGGTTGTCAATGATGGAAACCCCGACCGACTCGGTGTCGATTGCTGTTCTCGTGGCCTCGTTCAGCCGCTGCGTCGAGCGGTCCAGCGTGTTGCTCGAGCTGAGCAGCTTCTGTCGCTGGTTGTAGTCCTCCTGGCCCGAAACTCCCAGTAGACGGGCCCGGTCGCTGTCGTCCATCAGCAGCTTCAGGTCGCTCTTGAGCCGCTCCAGGTCCTGTTTGAACGTCCTGATCTTTGCGTTGTACGACGACCGCTGGTGTGTGGCGATCTGCTGGACTTCCACACTCATCGAGTCCACCAAATCGTACCCTTCGTCGATGCTCTTCTCCACCTGTCGCATCAGGTCCACCCGCTTCGACTGGTCCACCAGCCCGTAGATCTGCGAGATCTTCTGCTGCGCCTCTGCGTACGCCAGCTTGAAGTCTGTCTCGTAGTTGTCAAACAGCTCCGACATGGTGTTTGCGCCGTTTGGGGGCCACAGCTCTCCAGTGGCACTGTTCTGGCAACTTTGTCAAGTGTCAAATGAGCCGTCAGCCACCCATAGGGTTCCAACACCCGTGCACCGTCTCGTAGTCGTGCCACCCGTGCACCACGGCCCCTCCGCGCAGGCCTTTTTCTCGCCCGTAGCGGAGGCCTCGCTGACTCGCCCGATTGGGCAAGTCTGGTCCAATAATCAGTGAAGCTTTGGTAATCAGCGCTGCTCTGCCCGATATAGGAGAAAAAAAAATGTGAGTAAAAAGCGAACTTCGGGGATTTGGCAACACCAGCTAAAAGGACCTTCCTTGTGTTTGAGTGCAAAGACAGAGTCCAGCGTCTTGTGTTGCGGAACATCTGAGTTTGCGAGAGTCGGATTCTGTAGACCGGTTGCAATCAGCCAGCACACGTGGACACCCGAGACGTTGAGCATGCTTAGAATAGCCGGAGTTCCCAAGGGCCTTATACGTGGGTGGAGAATGGCTGCCTTGAGGAGACCGCAGATACCATGGACCAGGCCAGGGACGTTCGGCGCGGTGGCGACGAGGTTCCACGGGCATCTGAAGAAGCCAAACCCCGGAGAAGAGCTGCACATCACATTCATAACAAAAGACGGAGATCAAAAGACGTTCGAGGTGGCCGAAGGAGACTCGATTCTCGACATCGCACAGGCCAACCACATCGACATGGAGGGAGCTTGTGGAGGCTCGTGTGCCTGCTCGACGTGCCATGTGATTGTGGACCCGGAGTTCTACGACGAGATCCCGGAGCCCGACGACGACGAAAACGATATGCTTGATCTTGCCTTTGGGCTCACAGAGACCTCTCGTCTGGGCTGCCAGGTGTTCATGACCAAACAGCTGGACGGAATAAGAGTCGCGCTTCCGGCCATGACCCGTAATCTGCAGGTCGGGGACTTCAAGAACTAGCCAAGTTGAAAATGTTTGCATAATCTCTGTCGCTGATCTCATGTATATATCCATTCCGTCATTAATATTAACCCTCCTCTACTCATCTTGCCGATAATTGGTTACCTCAACCGGCACGTTCAGCGTCACGTTGTTGGTGGAGTACTTTTTCAGTGAGAATTTCACATTCAGGTGGTAGAACTTGACCAGATAACAGCTGCAAAAAGACGGAACAAGTGCAAGTCTTTTCACCATTGCTGCGTTCCACTCCAACTGGATCTTCATGCTCCCACGATAACACAGCTTGTTGTCCCCGTATTGGTACGGTTCCCAGCTGGGCTGCTGTTTCAGAACGTAATCTTTGAAAACCGACAAGCTCTTTTGCGAGACTCCCAGACTCGAAATGGCCATCAGGTCGAAAAACAGCTGTCTCTCCACTCCCCGGTCGGTATCCTTCGCCAGCTGTTTCAGTTCGTTCAAATATCCACAGAACTCTTGTTTGATGCTCGAGATTTTGTGGCTGGCGTTCTCCTTCTGGTCAAGAAACATCTCAGAATCAATAGAGATCGGAATGGCGTACGGAGAAGACACCACAAACGACTTCAACGTTGGTCTCACAAATGAGATCTCAGGAGGAGAAAAGTCGCCTTTTGATCCCGTATTAGGGGGAATGTACTTCAGTTCCACACTGATCTCGTTCAAATACGGAGAGTTTTCCAGTGTAGATGCCCCCAACAGCGAGGTCAATGACCCAGTACTCGTCGTCGAGCTGACAGCAAACAGATCAGAACTGCTACTCACTGTCGAAATAGATGGACTCAACATAGGTGACAGTGGAAGAGGAACCTGCTGGCTCGAGGAGATCTGAGGCTTCAGTCCCTTTGGATCGGACTTCATTGACATCTTCTTGAGCCCTTTTGGCATGACATAGCTCAGCTTCGGCTCTCCATCCATCAGAATCTCAGCTTTCAGATTCCCACTTGTTTCCTCCACCTTGTTGGCAAAACTAAACAGTTTCTTCTTCAGATTCAATGGGATCGAAACTTTACTCACAGATCTGTTTTTGACAAGATCATCCATCACAGAAGAGTCCACCGTCTTCACTTGCAACTGGGCAACCTTTTTCGTATTAGACTTTTCTGAGTAGTCCGAGTAGTCCAACGTATCGGAAGTCAGTTCTGCCAACTGTTGGGTGTCCTGAATGCCCAATTTCTTCAACTCCTTCACCTGCTTCATCTTTCCAATGAGTTCCCTGGCTGCTTCCGATATGTAAGATAATTGTTTCTGTGTAGAAGAGATATTCTTTGGTTTTGAAACCACAGGTTCTTCGTTTGTAGCGATCTCATATTGCGGAACACGTACCTCCTCGTCTGGCAGAAACCTCAGGAAATACTGTGTCTCTTTGAGCAGGACAAAAGTTTTGTGGAAAACTTCACTGGGTAGGTTTTTCCCCTGCTCGTTTCTCTTTCCAATGAAACGGGCATTTATCGAATACGATATCGATTGGCCCTTCGTACTCTGGTCGTCCAAAAGTATAGGGGAACCAGAATCGTGCAACCGACCATATCCAAGACGATCAGACACCACAATTGTTGAAGCTCGGCCTCCAAAACTATCTCTGTCCAGTCCAAAAGAGGGAGGAAGCTTCTCTATATGCTCTGGCATCTGGTGGTCACAAGAGCTGTCCAGCAGAGTCTCTGGAAGCTTGAAGTAGAAAAACTTCTTGTGTCTTTTCCCCGGCTCAATGATCCTTGATTCAGGAAACCCGTAATTGCAGCCGTCTAGAGGGTCAACAGTGGTATGGTACGGGGTTTTGATGTTTGTTGTTGGAAAATAGCCATCGTTGTAACAAGCCCCAAAGTCAAACATTTTCAAAAATGTTCTTTTGGTCACCTTGGAATCTGCGGAGTAAGGAATGGTTGCGTATCCTTCCAATGAGACCAGAAACAGCTCAAAAGGTATAGCAACACTCGAACTGTTTTCCACTGTGATGCAGCCAATGACATTGTCATTGGGATGGAACTCTCTGAGAGGATTATCCTTCTCCAAAGGCATGCCTAGTTCAGGATATTCCTTAGTCAAGGTGATTGATATTCTCAAAGGAGAAGGTATTTTGGGCAACTTGTCGAGATTGTTCAGTATCAGATTTTCTCTGTCTGGAGTCCCAAGGACGCCTGGGTCTTCTTCATTGCGAATTGGCTGGTTGGCATCGAGCTGATTCACACGGGACGAAGAAATGGCCTCACTTTCGCTAATAGCGGTTTGATAATCAGGAAGCAGAGTTCGCTCTTTTACCAGGTCATCTGTTTGCGAAAGAGTTCTATTCAGAAGATTGTTGTGGATCTGGAAAGAAGGGAGAATATCAGCAGAAAGCAGTGATTCGTCATTGATTCCAGAAGTAAAATAGTCGTTCGAGCTGGTAATAGGAGGAGAAAAGGGCGTTGGTGGAAGGTATTTGAGACACTCTTCGCACCGACATTCGTCGTCCTGCACTGAACTGTCTCCACTGCTCTTCGGTTGTAATGGCATTGGATTCAGTCCTAGGCTTCAGGGTCTAGGTCTAAAGAACCTCAAATCATCTTTGATCAAATTTGACAACCTTGATAAATTTTTGCGTCGATCGACTCGAAACGGAGAGGTCGATCCACCACCAGAGAGGAACCACATGAAAGCAGAGCACGGTTGTGGTGTCTCTCATGATTGCCATGGTATCGCTCAGAATTGATGGTGGTTGTGGTGGAACAATTCAGAAACACTTGTTTCATTTGCTGCAAACGTCTCATCTCGGCAGAGATTTCATACTTCTACCCAAACTTCAACTGGACCTTAACAGAATAGAGTGAAGAAGGGCAGTTTCGGTGCAGAAAAGCTCAAAAGCTCAGGAGGATTTCTTTCAATACCAGCAGAGTGTTCGGTACAACTGCAAAGAAGCTTTAGCACATCCTTCCCAGGAATGGTCTTCCTTAGAAACGGATATCGTATATTTTATTATTAAATGTTCTTGATTTCTTTCCCCCCAATTTTTTAACATGTAGTCCCTATTTGGACACTCAAAACACTATCGTCAGCCGCTCTCCATCAATGTCCGTTCTCCATAAGACATAATAGTCCCAGATTTCCTGTGCCAGTACAATCTCCCACAATCCAGCATCATCAAGTACACCGCTTTCTTGTCGTTGGACAAAGACAACATCTGCAACAACAGTTTCTGTCGTGGCTCCATTACATAAGCAAAAACTCATGGTGGGAAATCTACTTACAAAAGGACAAGACAAGACAAGAAGAACAAGAGAGAAAAGAGGATCAACTACCACAGAGAACTTGAGACTGCTCAAGTTACGCGGCTGTGATCCCGAGTTTCTGTGATCTCACACGATTCACTAACATGGTGGTTCATTTCAGATGGCCATGGATGGGTGTGGTTGTAAGTAACGAGTACTGAGAGACTTCTTTAGAGAAGCTGAACTAACGGCTTCTAGATACCCGTTTTTTTGATAGTTGGGATTGCAGCATCGGTGCAATTTCTATTCATTAGAGACGAATATTCGCTTGGTCAACAATCTCCTCTTTGGGGATTGCTGACCATCATCTTGTTCTCTTATTATCTGGCAATTGTTACTGATCCAGGGTCTCCTCCTGGCTCTTTCGAGCTCGATAAGACCCAGAAACCTCAGAAATTGTGGTACAAATACTGTGTTAAGTGCCAGATATATAAACCAGAAAGAACACACCATTGCAAGGCTTGCAGAAAATGTGTTTTGAAGATGGATCATCATTGTCCTTGGACGGCGAACTGTGTTGGATACAAAAACTTCCCGCATTTCATCAGGTTTCTGTTCTGGGTGATTGTGGGAATGCTGTATGTTTTGAGCTACTTGTTTGGCAAAATATCTGGTTATTTTGGCAACAGAAATTTGCCCTATTATCTTGTGAGCAAACTGGAAATGACCCTCGTGATTGTCAATACTTTAGCTACCATATTCATTCTGTTCACTTTGGGCATTCTATTTATAAGAACTTTTGTCAGCATGATCAGCAACGAGACTACCATCGAAGGCTGGGAAAAAGAAAGAGTTTACTCCCAGTTCTTCACGGAAAAGTTCTGGAATAAAGTGAGAGCAAACCATAGAAAACTGCATGGAAAAGAGCTGCCTCGTCTCACCTCCTGGAAAACAAATTATAGAGAAATCAAGCCCAACAGCTCTGTCCCTAATAACTTTTCCCGTGACGACCTAATTTTCCCTTACGATACAAACTCTGCGTACTCCAACATTGTTAGTGCTATGGGTCCCTTCTACACCTGGTTGTGGCCATGGGGAGTCCCTTCCGGAGACGGTCTTTCATTCGAAAAGGTCAACGAAGATGAGGACCAGCTGAACCTTCCATGGCCGCCTGATGGGTCCAATTTTGAGCCCCATCAAGGCCTACAGGCTACGGACGATGCCATGGATGGTGAACTAGTTGTCAGTAGCTGGACTAATGATATGGGAGAATCTCTAGACGACTTTGGTGTCGATCTCACCACCGAGCCCTATGAAGTTCCAAAAATTCATCAATAGACAATCTAACAATTAGTCAGATACACTCGCCATCGACAAAGTTTAAAAAACACAAAGCAACATTTGAATCTTGAGATAAACGTATGACATGGTACAATAAAATAATGATCAGAACAAAAAAAAGATGAATCACATCCTTTCGAAAACAAAAAAACCAGAATTATACATCGAATCCCTCTACCGTGGAAGAAAAGCCCAAAGCGCACCAGCATTTCTTCATACTTGTTACTCAGCTCCATTCTGTGGTTCAACAACAACTTTGTCAGCTGTCTCGTCTTGCTGAATAGTGGAGTCTTCGTCCACGGTGATTTCGGGTATCTTCTCGGCCTCCACATCATTCTTTCCTTCATCATCGAATGCAGCTCCAGCAGTAGTGTTGCCAGTCTGAGAGACACCGGCAACGTCTGAAATCACAGTGTCAGGGCCAGTTGTAACTGTTTCGCCTGCAGAGGTTGCAGTGGGGTGCTCCTCAGTTTCAGTGGCAGCGGCAGCAGCGGCAGCAGCCTTCTTGGCAAGCTTTTCAGCTTCTGCTTTTTGTTTCAATTGTTCATCAAAAGATAGATAAGCTGCTGGTCCTTGTTCAAGCAGAGTATCGAATTTCTTTTTGGCCTCTTGAACCTCGGTTTCATGCAACTCTTTACTCAGACCGTACTCTCCGTCTAAAGTATCGCTCAGGTCGCTCACTTTTGCCACTCCACTTGTCTTCCTTTTTTCCTTTCCATACAGAGAATTTCTCACAAAGACATCATAGGATTCAGGCTCAAAGACAAGTCTGTAAGTGTTCTGATCAACCTTCACCTTCAATTTGGAGTCTGCAAGACCTTCAATTTCATCCTCTTCATCCTCTTCCTCCTCAATAGTGGATTTCAAGAATGGTAATGAGATGGCTGAAGGGTCGATTCCCTCTGTCGGATGCGACATCGAAAAACTGGTCAAATAATAGTTCCATCTTTCCTCATCGGTCTTGAAATCGTCTCTTATGGTCTGGTCTTCTAGAGCCAAGAAGGAAATATTGGTTTCGTTGCCAGATTTGTTAAATGTGATCTTGAACATATTCTCATCAACACTCATGAGATTTCTCACTTGCATTCTATAGATGATCTGCTCTCTTGCCGTTGTCTTGATGTTGTTTCTATCCTTTTCCATCAGCAAGCAAATCTCTGAACACTTCGAGTCGCTGACAACAGTGTGGCAGTGTTTCACTAGCCCTTGAATAACCTTGTCAATAGTGAAGAGCTTGAAAGCCTTGTTCTTGAAACCTTGTCTTAAAGTTTCTTCAAAACTATTTTGTTCCAAAGATCCTTCAATCACGCGAGCACTCAGCTCTAGTGCCTCACCGTAAGAATCATCACCTTTGATATTAATTCCCATCTCCTCCAGTTGATCATTAATCAATCCCAAATCTTTGGCAAAACCAGTGACTTTTCTCGACTTGATCTCATCGTTAACTTCAGGAGCCAATTTCTTGATCTCAAGCAATCTCTCATAGATCGTGTTCAGATATCTGTAGAACACATAGATTTGAGTGTTGCAGAACAAATTGAATTCGTTTCTGTCTTCCGCGTAGGTGATGGAAGGGCGTTCATTGCTGATCCAATTGGCCTGAGCTTTTTCGACTTCAGGAGTCTCTTCCGGTGGCAACTGAATAGGAGGCGTTTGAGTTTCGAAAGAAGATTCGTCTTCGGTTTCCTCCACATGTTTTTTAGACTTCTTGGCCTTTCTCAAGACATCTTTCAGCAGGTCATGTTCCCTGAACCTCTTCTTGGACTGCGCCAGTGTTGGAGCAGGAGGAGGAACATCCTTCTCTTCTGCTTCTTCAACGACTGGTTCTTTGTCCTCACCGACTGCTCTTTTCTTCAGAGCAGCATCAATGGTCTTTGAATCCAAAAAGAAGAATTTGATAAGGAAAGACTTCAAAAAACCTTCCATCTTATCCTTGTCGTATTGAGAATAACTCTGATTCCCTTGCAAAAACACGTCAACTAGTTTGAGTATGTCCATGAAAACATCAAAGTCTTCGTACTGATAGCTGAGCTGCGAGGTTGGGGTTGGCATAAGCGGATGGATCTTTTTCTGGACTTGTTCCTGTTTGATGGTCGAGATTTCGCTCACCAATTGCTTGTTTGTGAGCAGCTTTTTGTCGATTTGCTTGAAAGTCAAACCCAAATGGTCGAGAGATTTATAGAAAGCTTTTTGCTCCAACTCTCTCCAAACTTTATTCCATTCTCTGTGGGCCCTTTTCCACTCCTCGTCCTTCTGCTTCAATCTCTTGAGAACAACAGGAACGGCAACAGCGGGATTTTCGTGCAAAGCCTCAATGACCTCGAATCCTCTGTCCTTGTCATAAACCTTTCTGATCACTTTCTTGTAGATCGTGACAGAAGTATGTCCGAGACCAGGAGGAAGTTTGAATTTTGCTTTTTCATCGGGAGTCATATTGGCCAGTCTGTTAGCAATTGTCTCCAAGGTCTGGATGGTCCTGAGATTAGCTTCCATAAAGAAGTCATATTCGTGTCTCTCCTCCTCAATTCTGAAAAGAACGTCCTCGTATTGATTCTTCCGGTGCGCAATGAAACCAGATTCCTCCGAAGCCCACACTGGATGGCCGGCCCACTCGTCATTCAACACCTCCCAGCACATCTCGTCCCTACCGGAACAAGGCATATATGTCTGGGATTTTGGCAAGAGTCTGTAGGAAGGACCACAAGCCTTGCACATCATTAGATCGAGCTGCTGTTTTTTTATGGCAATGTTCTCAATATGAAGAGGTTTTTCTTCCCAGCCAACAAATGATTTAAACCAGTGAAACAAATCAGGGTAAGAACCAATGAAACCGTCCACTTTCTCGACGAGAGTATCCTTATCAATCACTTCACTTGAGTAGAGTCTCAAAAACTTCAAAAACTCGTTGTATGTAGACTTATTGCCAATAGTTTTCTTGAGTCTGTCAAAGAAATTGATCTCGTCAGAAAGGTCAGAGTCGGTGGTGTTCGGATAGACAGGTTCAGGAACTCCAGGGAGCAATGAAGGGTTCTCCTCCTTTCTCTTCTTGGGAAGCATAGGGGTGCGGAGATTCGAAACAGGAGGCTCATCAAATGGCTGTGTGTTAGCGAGTGGAAGTCCCTGTTTGTGACCAGGGGCCTTTTGAGCCACTGATTGCTGGGTCTGGACCAGCTGGTGCTGTCCAGTAGGAGATTTCTTCTTTTTCTCTCTGACAGGAGCCTGTAGCACTCCTGGCTGTCCGAAAGTTGGAGGCTGGAAGTTTCCAACGGGAGGGAGCTGGGATTGGCCATAGGCCGATTGGCCGGTAACCTGCTGTTTCTCGTAAGGTAACTGGCCGTAACCATATTCGGCCACCGGCTGAGGACCCTGCAACCTACCTGGCTGTTCCCTCACGGTGGCAGTGTTTTCAGGCATAAACAACTTGAAGTCCTCCAACAGATCCGGAGCTTCTCTGAACAAGACAGAAATTTCTCTGTAAACTTCATCAATTGGCTTGATTCCCTTCTGATACATTTGCAGGTTCTCGAGGAAATGTTTGTAGATGTCTGGCTCATTAGCATATCTCTGTTTGATTTTGTTCACAAAGTTGATGGCCTGGTCAAACTCCGCTGGAGATCCTTGCTTGATCTCTTGCAGTGGGATCTGTGGGGGTTGTGGCTGCTGCTGTTCCTGGAAATATTGTGCTGGTTGATTGCCGTTACCCAAAATCTGGTACTGTGGTTGTTGCTGTGGCTGTTGGCCAAACGCAAAGGCATCGATCTGTGAGCTAGCACGCTGGTGCTGAGCCAGAGGGTGTTGCTGTTGTTGGTGTTGGTGTTGCTGGGCTTCAAATGGACCAGGACCAGGATCCTGTCTGATAGTCTTGCCCATTGGGGTGGTAACAATGATGGTGTTGGGGTCTGTAGAAGAGCACTCAATGGCAAAACCTTGAGGCAAAAACGTGTTGAATCCATCAATCAGCTTCGGATGGCCTCTGAAAAGAGTCGATACACGCTCAATGACGCCCGGAGTGTCGATGCTGGAGAGACTTTTGTTAGTATTTCTGTTATCTTTATAGTTTCCTTTCAAGGACTTTAATTCCGTTATCATGAAAAACAAGAGACACCGACGCGACGATTTGCGTCGCTTGATATCTCTGAAATTTCATCAAACCTGAATCAACGGCAGATACTGTGGTGTACGGGTTTTCCATAGAGGAGACCAACAGGAAATGAACACCTTGTGTGAAACCCTTGTTGCCGGCCAATCAAGGCAAACAGTCGGAAAAACAATACTTACTTTTGGCTCTTGAAGTCTTTCATGATGTCAAGAAAGTTGTTGTAAACGTCACTCTGATTTTGGAACTGTATTTTGACCTGGTCCAGGTAGGATAGGGCGTCTTTCACGTTGAGAGGCCTGTAGGACTGGACGGCAGCAGCCACTTGTTGGACAGCCTGCTGTTGTGGCTGCTGCTTCTGTTCCTGAGCACGTTGCTGAGATGCGTTGTTGACCAGAGATTGTTGCTGGGAGGTTGGAGACACTATCTGGTTTGCTGGAGGCAGATTGATACCCTCTTGGGCCTGGCTCTGTAGAAATGACAGGTTAGTATAAACGAGACTTCGGTTTGAACAAGTTGGAAAAAACGTACCTGGTGGATTCCATCAATGCCCTGGGCTGAATATCTTGCCAGCATGTTGACTCCAGGCAATGAAGGGAGAGAGTAAAGGGGCTGGCCTATGAGGGTGTTAGTAGGTTGCTGTAGGTATCAGAAATTAGTTTCCAAACTTACCATTTTCCAACGAACTTGGCGGAGGCAAAACTGGTGCTCCCTGTTGACCTCTGTGAGATGAGAGTTAGTATCTTTTGCTCTTTGTCTTGTCATGTCTTGTCTGTCTAATGAGGTGTACTTACCCATACGGTTGCAACGTTGGAGCCGGACCAGGAACAGTATGTTCCTTGGAATCTTTGTTCGTCCAGGATTCCGACATCGCGAGTGCGAAATCCAAACAAACTTGTTCAAGTATTGAGACTCACAGAACACGCTATCAACGCTGTCAATCAGAACTTTTCTCAATTCTCGCTGTGCAAGGCGTTTGTCTCGTGGTTGTTCGCAAACTCCCTCGCAGATACCCGTAGAGCTTCTCAGTAGCCTTGTTGTCCACTGTGGTCTCCACTGCCAGCAATGACTCTGTGCACAATGTCTCTGTGGCCTTCAGAGCTGGAAAACCACCTATGAAAAACGAAATCTGAGAGGAAAGGTCCCTCCGGGAAGGTCGTGCGCCGGAAACAACAGAAGACAGGGTAACTTTTTAATTGTTTCCGTCGACAGTCGTGTCGACGATGGAGCTTTATAATTTTCACAGTAAAATAAATGGACGTTTGGCCAGTCAAACTACTTGTGTGTCTACTGAAATCGGTGTCGTTCGTTATCCCAGGAGCCAGCTAGATCATTTCTTGGCCACAAGGATACCTGCACGTCCTGATAATTGAGAAGCCAGTTTTTGTGGGGAAGAAAACGCTTTTGTATCAGTCATGAACGCTCCAGACCGTTTCGAGCTCTTCATCTTGCCGGATGGCGTTCCTAAGTAAGTAAAGAACCAGCACATTTGTTGGTCGGCCCATCATTGCTAACACTAGAAAAGACTGCAAATAACTCCAGACTCAAAGGTGTCGAGTTGTATACTGATAAAGTTCGAAAGAGAAGACCACACACTTGGGAACCTGTTGAAAAATGAGCTCATAAACGACCCTCAGGTCCTCTTTGTCGCCTACAAGATCGAACATCCTCTTTTTGCCAACTTCGTCATGAGACTGCAAACTGAGGAAGGCTACAAGCCACGTTTGGCATTGAAAAACGCCTGCACAAGACTCATTTCCAAGTTTGGTATTCTCAACGACAAGTTCAAGAGAGAATGGGAACTGAAGGCCTTGTTGGCAGAAGGGGAAAACGAGGACGATATCTGAAACTCTTGGGACACAAAATATTGTATATTAGATGATAGTTGATCAATAAATGACGGAAAACTAACCAGACAATCACTACCTACCCAGAGCAGAAAGAGAGAAGCTTGATTAAAAAAATGAGCAATCGGTACAAAAAGAAAGATAATTACATTACATTGAGATTTTCTCTCTTAATGCATGTTTCATGAAGTCATACTTTACGTTGAAGTATTCATCAGCATTCTCGTAGAAGTTGCCATTTTCTAAGACGAAATTCAGTGGCAACGTCTCGACTTCCTTCGACGGCGTGATATGCGTTATGAATTGACCCAGGTCGGACAACACAATTTTGTGATGGTCTTTGAAGTTGAATTGATAAGTTCCATTGCTCAGCTCAAACATGATATAGTTTTCGTCACGGGTGTATCTTCTCAAAAACACGTTCTGGGCCCTGACCGACTTCTTAGCTCCAGAGGAAACGTCTGATAAGTGTGTAGTCATGTATTTTTTAAAGAAATCCACAACTTCGATCTCTCTAGCCAACAACGAAGGAATCGACCCTTCAGGGTAATGTGTAATGCTCCAGCCTTCCTCAAAAGAAGTGGAAATGTAAAAAACATCCTCGGCATCAATCATCTTGAGCACCGTTTGTCCCGAATTGAACAAAACACCCATAGCTCCCGAAGATAACTGGTACGAAAAGCCGTGCTTATTGGAATAATCGACCCATTTGCTCACAATCACCGGCTTTTTCATGTTTCTGACGTTAGGATGCGTCCTGTGTTCCTCGATCTCTTTCATGTTCATTAACGTTGTCGACAGAGCATCATTCAAAATGCGCACCATTTTGTTCTCCTGATGTGCGCTGGTCAGCTCGTTTGCGATTTTGCTTCTAACTGTTTTAACAGACACAGCAGTCACCTCTTTGTACTTGTATTTGGTATTGTTTGGCGACAAGGAGTGTGGCAGCAGAGCCTTTGGCTGCTCACTCTCCAAGTCTGTTTTCAAAATTTCAACAGGGTTCTTTTGTGAGTCGTTGATGCCGACCCTTTGCTTGCATTTTGCGAAATTAATTAACGAGGCTTCTCTAGTGAAGAATGCAAGACTCTTGGGAGTCTGCTTGAGTGTTTCCACAGTGATTTTCTCCGGGAAAGGCCCACATTTGAACCACTCGTCTTCCAGAATGTCATCCAAGGAAGGTCTTTCTAAAGGATCGGTCGACAACAGGCTTCTGATGAGTCTTCTGGACTCCTCAGAGGCAGTTGAATCTGCCGGGAACTTGTAATCGTTGTTTTTGATTCTGTCATAGATGACTTGCACGTCTTTGGCCTGGAAAGGAGGCTTTCCATACAAAAGAGCAAACATCATAATTCCAATAGCCCAGATGTCAACCTCAAAGCTGTGGCCCGAGTTTTTCCCACCAAGAACCTCTGGAGCAATATAGTTAGGAGTTCCGCAGATTGTATATCTTTTGTTTGTTGCTGAACTGATCACTGTAGCCAGACCAAAGTCTCCGATCTTGACGTTCATCTCTGGGTCGAAAAAAATGTTCCCCAGCTTCAAGTCTCTGTGGACAACCCTTCTTCTGTGCAGGTACTTGATTGCACCAATGATCTGAACCATGAAGAACCTCACTTCTGGCTCACTGAGAACCTTTCTGGCTTTGAGCAAATCCATCAGACTTTGATTAGGACAGATTTCAAGCAGAATGTAAACGTTCACGTCGTCCTCAAAACAGTCCACAAACTGGACAATGTTTGGATGGGACATGCTTTTATGGATTTTGATCTCGCTCAGCAGCTTGGTCTTGGTTTTTTCGTTCTTGATAGAGGCTTTGGCAACAGTCTTGGCAGCAAAGATCTTACCGCTCTCGTCTTTCATCTGGAAACACCTGGCAAACCCTCCTTCTCCGAGAAAAAGCCCTCTGTGGTAGCCTCTGCCGTTTCTTGTGCGCACCACACTTGGCGGTGTCTTGCACAAAGAGCTCAGCTTCTCCTTCTTCTTCTTGGTCTTTGTCTCAGGCTTCGAAACAGAGCTTCTGACCGGAGTCTTGATGATCCCGCTAGGGACGTTAGATTTGGTATTCAGCTGAACACTGTTCAACGCTTGAAGCGCTCTTCCGGAACTCATAGTGGTACTAAGACTGCCTTTGAGTTAACCTGTCAATCTGTCTATCTTCCGCTGAACAAGACACTCAATCAGGCCCAATCTCCACTGCACTTCTGGAACAGAGATCCAATTCCTCTGGCAATCTCGTGTTCTGGTTCCCAAACCTTGTCTTTGACTCTGTTTGCCCACCAGATGGCTGCTTTCGAAATCTCCGGCTTGCTCTGTCTTTATTAGGACACTTTAATTCTCATCTCTTTCTTCTTTTGTTGATTTGAACATTGTTTACAAATATTAAAAGTATTTACAAATTCCCGCATTAGGAAAAATTCTGCTGAAACGAAAACAAGAAACGGCACCGCCACCAGGTATTTACAAGCCACATCGACGCGTCGTCCAGATCGTAGCTCAAACGTCTCCACGCCTAACGTCCCTCGTATACCTCACAAAGTCGCCCTTGATGTCCACGTCGAGCTTGCACAGATCGTGCACAACCTCGATGCTGCGCTCCTGGACGATCTGCTCGACCCCGTGCTCCGTCTCGAACCGGTTGGCCATCTCCGACGCCTCGGTGGTCTTGTCCCTGAGTCTTCTGTTGAGGTCCTTCATGGCGTACGGGTCCACCTTCAGGAGTCTGTTGCGCTCGTCCTCGTCCATTTGCACCTCCTCGATCTTCACCTCCCTCAACATCTCGCTCGACTCCTTTCTGCAGTACTCGATCGCACGAACCCGTTCGTACCATTGCGGGAACACCAGCTGTTCCAGAAGAGCCTGACACTGCGACTGTTCGCTATTTTCTCTCTGGAACGGCAGAATCGACCGACTTTTGCCCGACTCGTGGTGGTTCAGCACGCTGTTCAGCCGCAGTCGCAGGTTATCGTCCACGTTTGTGCGGGACAGTCGCAGAAAGTCCGCTAGCGATTTCGACGACCCCAGACACACCTCTCTTCTGAGCACTGGCGGCTCGGGAATCGTTCTTTCGGGCACAATATCGAGTTCTCTTGTTTCTGGCATCTGTTTCCACATAAAACTGTGTTTCTTTCTGGCCGTCTTAGTACCTTCCGGTAGCTTCTACTGTCCGAGCATTTGCCATTTTCCTGTCTGTGAGTCTCGCTAGTGGGAAAAAACTATTGCCCTCTGAAAAGTAAATTTGCCCATATCGGCTTCTTTTCCCTCTGTCGTCGAATCACCGTTCCATTGCCCCAGTTTCGGCACATGAAGAGACAGAAAGTCGAACCAGCCACATCTCAGAATGTCTAACGTGCAAGAACTAAGACAGAAGGGCAACGACAAGTTCAAAAACGGCAACTTTGGCGGGGCGCTCGTTCTCTATACAGAGTGTCTGAATCATGATCCGGACTCTTTTGCCGTTCTGTGCAACCGGGCAGCCGCTCTGATCAAACTCGAGTGTCTAAAGGAGGCGGAGGACGACCTTGTGCGATCGCTCGAGATCAGTCCGAACTACGTTCCCAGCCTGTGTCGGCTGGCCTTTCTGTATCTGTATCTGGGAGACAGCATTAAGTCGCTGGAAAACTACGTCAGAGCCGTCAGAATCTGCTCGAGCGAGCCCCGCCAGCTGCTGAACTTCCAGAGGGAACTCAGGGAGGCCATCCGTCTGGCAGAAGGCCGCGCACAGCAGCAGGGATACACCCAGAACTACATCAACGACATTGTCACCGACGACATCAGGCTCATTCTGGACAGCTATCCGGCTGCTTCGGGGTCCACAGCGACCCCCACGGTAGCCACAAGTGCAACAGAGTCCACAGAAGCCACACAGAGACGTCCACGGGCTTTTGCCACGGCGATCAGCGGCACTCCAGCCTCGCTGGCCAACCTTTTCAGCGGGGGTCTGGTCAACGCAGGCGACAACCCAAACGGCGTGAGTGCCTCTTTCACGTTCGATGCCAACAATTCCAACTACTTTCTCAACATGATCAACACAGTGACTGGCGACAGGACTGGCAGTGGCCTGAACACTGCCCAACGCACGCAACACTCTGGCGATCCTGCCGACCAGGTCATGTTGGACGAGGATCCAGAGCCCGACATTGCGAACGTGGCCCCTCCTGCGCCCAGATCAGGCCCTTCTCTGCAAAACGTGAGAGAACATCACCGCCAGATACACGAAAGGGTGCAGAATTTCATCAGTTCGAGACACCAGAGACAGCAGAACTCGGGCGAGGCTCCTAATCCACTCACGTTTGCCCGGAACCTGGTGTCTTCCATCTCGTCGCAGCTTCCGCAGGGCTCGGGCGGACAGCCAGGCCAGGCCGAGAACTTGGCTGGACAGATCTCGAGGGGGATTACTACATTCATTGGCTCGAGTCGGGCAGGAAACCCTTCGGTGACTGTTCACCGGATACGTTCTAATTTCCCCAGCGGGGGCTCAACCGAAAGCTCTAACGACAACCAGAACCAGTCCACAGACTCCACTTTTGCACATCAGTTTTCTCAGGACGACTTAGATTAACGTTGTATTTAATAAACTTCCTTATTTTCCTAACCTATGAATATATAATCACGGAACCACTGAATTAGATGGATCCAGATCTCTTCAATTGCACGTAACAGGCAAAGAATGGAATACCAAATCCGATAGCTACCAACGTTAGTATATTTCAAAACAAAACACTTGGATTCAACTTACCGAAATACAAGAAGTGGGGAACAGCATATGGAATTCTTCTGTTGTGGACCTTGAATGGTAGATTGTTGTATGGTCCATCAGGGAAATGTCCGCTCAGTTTTTTGGATGAAGAAGAGAAAAATCTGGCAGCGTTGACCTTGGATCTGTTTTGGAGTGCTCTGGCAAACATTCTGGTGGCGTTTGGGATGTGAGACGGGTGTTATGATGTCTTAGCTGAGATGCTGGTGGTTAAAGACGATTTCACTAAAGGATAAAAAATTCCTACTGGCCGGCCGGGGAACCCTCGAGGGGTCGTTGGGGACTGCCTAGGGCCGCCTGGGACCGCCTGGCACGCTCTGTGAGAGACGAACGGCTCCCGGTAACGCAATTTTTTCCTCTCCAGAGCCAGGTTACCCGGCCGGTTTAAAATTCCAAAGTCCTCATTGGCTGCGCTCGTCCAGCCGCGAGTGGTACGATGGGCCCAGGGGGACGTGTGTGGCTGGAGAACAGCTGTTTTGGCGCACAAACCGGCCGAGAGCGTGGCGCACGCCGTGGCTGATCTCGGTTTGCCAATTTTTCCCTACCCTCCAAGAAGGAAAAGTTATAATAATGCCATTCACCAGAACGTTTCTAATTTGTCCTTGTTGCCAATCTCAAACGCTCAGAAACACAACATGGCTATTGCACCAATCACTGGATTCATCAAAAGAAGAGTTATTACCGATATCTCGGTCGGGTTTGGATTAGGTCTCGTTATGGCTTCTGGCTGGTGGTGGGGCTTCCACAAGCCTGCTGTCGCCAAGAGAGAAGCCTACTACACTGAATTGGCCAAGAAGAAGGAGATCGAAGAGGAGGCTTGAAAAACGGGAGCGAGAATATGAAGAAGAAGAGGCTGCGACTGTTCACGTCAGTCCAACACTTATAAACTAGATACATTCTACAATAAACATTAGTTTCTGAAGGGACTAACTGACGAGCTTGAATCTGCGGGGAGACGTGTGCTGTGGGGGTTTTCAAAGGGTATCATCGAGATTGTTCATGACTGCGGGCTCCAAGACATATCGCCCATAGAGGTATTTCCACTGGATCCTCTTGATGTCCTTGAAAAGCCTGATCAGCACACAGCTCGCATGCCAGACGTTCTCCACAGGGCCCCACTGCTGCCCAAGTTTCGACCAGAGTAAATCAAACAGTAAAATGTGGTAAACTGCTGAGAGAGAAAACCTAAAGAACTAATTTGCGGCTCACGTGACAGAAGTCACACGCTATGTATACCACACAAATAATTTCCACGACAACAAGACAAGAGAGTAGTGGTTGTGTTCAAGTAGCACAAAATGCCAGTGCCGACAGCTGACAATGCCTTGTTCGATCCGAGACAAATATCCGCACAGTCGCTGGCACAGGTCTCGGCGATTTTCACCGAGATTTCTGCGGGTTTACACGGGGAGAGGCCAGCTGTAGAGACGGAAACTGAGAACGGAGATCATCTGTTGATTCTGCAAAAGAGCCTGAGTCCGAGCATCGACTCTCTGACGAGCTTCAGCAATCTCCGAAAGCTGACCAATATTGCCAAAGTGATTTGGATCGACGAGCTGAACGAGTTCAACTACGACTATCAGTACTTTCTTAAGTCATTTCGAAGTTTAGTTGTGCTATGTGAAACCGATTTCCGGGTTTTGGACATCGTGTCTGAGATCCTTAAACGGAAAGTGATTCCATTCAGCCAGGGACATTTGATTTCGCTGATTTCCACCAACGGACATGTGCAAAGTGACGAGCTTATGCTTGAAAATCTCGGTCTCAAAGGCGACGTTAGACTGTACCATTGGACGAGTTTCAGGCCTTTTTTGATCGAAAAGGACGTTGTCTCCTTGAATCTGAAGAAAGGTGGACTCACAGAGCTGTTTTCGGACCAATCGATTGAGCCTGTGGAGCAGTTGGCGACCGCTCTTCTTGATCTTGTGAGAGAATCTAACTACAAAATACGAATCACTAATACGTACCTGAAAGGAGACAATTCGCTCAAGATGTGGTCGATATACAAGACAAAATACAGTAAGCATCTGAACACGGTTCCTTCCAAAGTGAAAAAGGCTATAGAGGACCAGGACGAGGCGCTTTTTTTGGACCAGCACTCTTTTTTCACAAGAAACGTTGACTTTATCTGCTTCGACCGAGGAGTAGATCTGGTGAGTTGTGTTCTCACACAGCTCACCTACACAGGACTTTGTGGTGAGATCATAGGGACACAGCTCGGCACTGTTTCGCTGACACTCCAGGACTCAGAGTCCCTGAAACTCAAGTTTGGAGATAGCCATGACCAGATCTATCCTTCAGTGAGAGATCTCAACTTCTCGATGGTTGGCAGGGTGTTGAATGCCAAAGCAAAACAGTTACAAGCGGAGTTTGACAAACGTAACAACCTCACGGACATCGAAGAGATGAAGAAGTTCGTCGGAGAGCTCAACCATTTGAAAGACGAACAGAAGTGGGTCCAGAAACACACCAGTTTGGTGGAGTATATTCTGGGATCTGTGAAAGAAGGGGAAGAGTCTTTGAATGTCCCAGAACTCAGGGACGTCGAAGTTCCATCACACAACTATTTCAACTCTTTCATTGAGCTCCAACAGGATATTCTGAGCGACAGCATGGACAACAAACGCAACTGTTCTGCCATTCTGGAGCTCATGTATAAGTTTGAGCCAAAAGTCCAAGACGTTTTCAAGCTTCTTATCCTGACCTCCATAGTGAAAAGAGGAATCAGAGAACACGAGTACGAAACTTTCAAGACCGACATTGTTAACATGTACGGACTCAAATATTTGTTCGTCTTTGTCAAGCTCCGGGAACTCAAATTGGTCTATCCCCGAGAATCAATTTCTTTTCTTTCTGCAGCCACCTCTGTCCAGACCGAAGAGCATTCATTCGGTCCAATTCAGCTCATCAGAGATTTCGCTTTTGTTTCAAATACGCTCAACTTGATGCCAATTGTGGAACAGCCCGATCTGACCAGTCCAAAGGACGCAGACTTTGGTCTTCCAGGGTACGTTCCTGTGGTCACACGGCTTGTTGAGTCAATCTACGACAGACAGTTTCTTTCGCAGGGAGCTTTTTCGCAGTCTTTCAGACCCAAAACCAGAGTGTCCAAGCATGGGTGGGACAATTTGGACCTCAGCGGGCTCAACGGTGAATTGAAACAGGAGTTTCTGGTTCCTGAGAATAAGAAGAACCTCTTCAACTCCGCCGTTGCTCCCAAACTCTCTCAATTGCACAACAGAAGAGACATGATTATTATTTCTGTGCTTGGAGGAATCACGTACAGTGAGATCTCCACCATTCGGTATGTTCTTGGCAAAAACGAATCAACAAAGGACAAACAGCTGCTTTTCCTCACCACGGGAATCATCAAGGGAGACGATGTGGTGGACAGTTTCATTGATTAGCTGATCCGAGGGCTGCGGAAAAATGGAGGGTCGCGAGACATCAGAGGGAAAAATCCGGGGTAAGAATAAGGAAGAAGAAATCATATGGTAGCAACTTATCCACTTCATATTAGAAATAAGCAGATCAAAATGTTCTTCTTCCTCCTCATAGGCGGTGAGTATGACAAAAACACTCGACGAAATCTCACTAACGTCTGAACAGCAAGAAATTGTCCCAAAGAATTATCAAACCATAGAGGAGAACGGGTGTATTGCCAGCGTTGCCATAACAATTCCATGATCTACATCCGGAACTACCAGTTCATCACTCTGTTTTTCATTCCGGTGATTCCATTCAACTTTCGCAAAGAGCTCCAATGCACAATCTGTGGAAACCACGCCTTGTACAGCGAACCAAAGACCCAGCCTCCGGTCGTTGGTCCCCACAACGGCCAGGAGCCTTATCTACCCTTCAACACCAAGGGATATCAGTACGCAAACACGAGATGAAATACGGAGTTTTCTTTTGAATATCATTGGTTTTCGAATTTGTCGTAGTAGCGAGCGCTGAGCTTCTGTTCGTAATCTTCAAGAAGACTCACAAGAGCATACAAACAGCCTTTGAACGAGTCTGTGACTGCCTGTTTCTTTGCGTTCACAAAAGCGGCACTCTTGGAAAGCTGGAATTGTGATTTCCCTGTTCCTGGCCGTTCCACAACGGTTCCGTCCGCTAGTCTAATCTTAGTGCTCACGGTGTACTCGTGCTCGAACCTTGGTTCTCTTTCGTCCCCAAACTCTGTCTTGCGGTATGCGACGATTTCTCCCGTCTCTTCCAGAATCTGCGACGTCCACCCGTTGAATCCAAACGCCTTGTTCGCAAGTTCCACCAGTGTATGAAGTGGAGCCTTGTCGAATAACTTGCTGGCAAAAAACCTGTACCCACCAGATTTCAGTCTTTCGTTCGAATGACGCTCCAGATACTGGTAGAACAGCAATATCCGTTCCACTGACCACCGAGACGCCGGCCGTAGACTCACCTGATTGTACCATTCTTGGATCTCCAGACTATCCCACTTCTCAATGTCTGGAAACCACGTTAGTTCAGAACCTGTTGTTTCTTTGTTTCCCTCTTGATCTGTCTTTCTTTCATATTTTTGCTCACTTGTGAGCAAGTTCCGACGATGTTGCTGATCCTGTAGATGTTTCTCAACTTCAGAAACATGGAGAATCATTGTTTTCTCCAAGATCAGTCCTCGATAGTCCAATTGGATACCTTTTTACCCTTCTTGTACTTATTGTTAAGAAACCTAAAATATTCCCATCGCGTTTTTTTTCTACCAGATGCTCTTATAAAATTCAGGTCATAGCTCCTCTTCATATATAAAGTCTCTATTTTACGTAATAAACACCCTTTTCAGTCGGATCTAACAGCAGAATTCACAACATCAAAAGTGGGAACCAGATCAGTAAACTTGTAAAACTGATGAATCCCTTGATTCACCAGCATGTTCTTTCCGGGGATCGTTTTCCAGCCAAACTTGCTCTCTGCAAGCTTCATTATCGGAGTCTCACGGGGTTTGTACGCAGCCTCCAGCAGTAATTTTGGACCTGAACCATCATAATTGCCCAAAAATGTCTCAATCACCGCGAGAAACTCGGAGCCGAGCTCGTTGTTTCCAGGAACTGTCGAGACAACAACCCCAACAGGCTCTGAAGTCTGAGCAGCAGTCAAAGAATCAACCACCACAACGTTGAAAGTCTTGGGGAAGTGCTCTTTCACACTTAACAGCTTCGATGGCGTCCTGTTGATCATGTAGATTTTCTTGCATCCCAGTTTGTGCAGAGCAAAAACGGCTGCTCTGGACGTTCCTCCGGCTCCAATAACGAGTCCGTTACCGGAAACCTTTGAGACCGGTAGCAAAGCTTTGAAAGAATCAAAAATACCATTCCAGTCAGTATTGTCACCCCTAAACTTACCATTACCAATAGGATAAAGAGTGTTGATGGCTCCAATTCTAACAGCAGATTCGCTCAGCTCATCAGCATACTTCATCATATCCAATTTGAGAGGAATGGTGATGGCACATCCGCCAAAAGTAGGAGAGCCCAAGAGCTCTTTGCCAACTTTGTTGGCATCAGAAGTCTCAAACCTTTCGAAAGTATGTGGCAATCCAAGCTCCTCATAGCCAGCACCATGCAAGACAGGAGACTTCGAGTGCTCAATTGGCTCACCAACAATATAAAACTTCTTTGCTGGTAACAATCCAGCGACTGACAGTGTCTGGTTGATCTGTTTGATTGACAACTGGCCTTGAGCAGCAGCATTTGGCAACAAAGGATGCGTGACTGGAGTCAAAATAGGGTTCAATGCCCTCGAAAATTGGCCCAGCTGTCCCATGTTGATTGCAATCAATGGCTTTTTGGTGTGAGCAGCTCTGAAGCTCTCTAGAGCAAAATTGTCTGAGAATTCTTGGGCATAGCCAACAAACTTGATAACGTCAACGTCCAATTTCAAGGCAAACTGATACTTGTTCTCCCATTCAGAAGAGTTCCATTTCGATTTGCCCGAGAAGTCATGATGAGATCCGATAATCTTGGTGAATCTTCTCTTGGAAGCTATAGTGTCGGCCAAGCCTTCAGGTAAAGACAGTTCGAGGTCCAGATATCCAACTCCGAGCTTGATTGCCAAATCACTCAACTCCTTCACCTTCTCAATCTGAGAATCCAGGAACTTACCTCCTTGAGACTCACTACGGAGGGTGAAAATGACCGGCAAACTGGTGTGATTTCTCAGAATTCCAATCTGTTCAGCAACAAACTCAGCATCGTAAGATTCGAGAAGATCAACACGCAACTCAACTGCATCACACGAAGTGGTGATGGCAGAGATCTGACTCTGAACATCCTTCAGATTTGGATAGGTCAAGCAAACGAAATAAGAGCGTTTGTCAGGAACTCCTTGAACCGAGGCTCCGGTGATTTCATCTGCAAATCTTGCCATGGAATCTTTCAACTTGTCAAACTCTTCGACGGAATCGCAATGCGACGAGTAGAAGGTGTAGCTTGAACAGTCTTCATACCAATCCTTTCTTCTTTCCCAAACAGTTTGTGTCTCCTCCTTATAAGCTGGTCTTGAAGTGTCTTTTTCCGACAAGAAAGTGACGGTTTCGTCAATATTTCTGCGCAAGTTAAGCACTATCCCGTTTTTCCTGTACTCCTTCAGCAGCTCTCTGGCTTCAGCCAGTTCCACAACTCCACCTCCAGTGGCAATGACATAACCTCTGGAATACTCATTGAGAATTCTCTTAGTGATCTCAAACTCTTTTCTTCTGAATTCTGAAAAACCATGGGTCTTGATGAAGTCAGTAATCTTGACATCATAATCGTGCTCAAAAACCAAGTCCAAATCGATATACTTCAAGCCAGTTTCTTCTGCAATAACATTACTCATCGTCGTCTTACCAGCAGCTCTCATTCCAATGACAACTATGCTCTTGTCACCGTTTTTTTCGAAAGAAGCAGCTTTCGAGGTCTGGGACACAACTTCATCAGACTCGTGGCCATCCAACTCGACACCAAACTTTGTGTGCAAAACATCCCACCAGCCTGGCCAGGTTTTCCCTGTACAGTGTCTTTCTTGGATAACAACGGAAGCTTCACACAAACCAGCGAGTAACGAGAAACTCATAGCCACACGATGGTCGTCGTAACAGTGAATTCCAGTGTTTGGCGGATTCTTCAAATCGCCAATTGCAATTCCTTGAATAGTGATTCCATCTTCGAGCTCAGTGGCCGTGACACCAAATTTAGCAAGCTGAACACGCATAGCTTCGATACGATTGCACTCCTTCACTCGTTGATTTGCAATACCCACGATGCTGGTGGTCTGTTTTGGGTCATTGGCAATAGCAGCAACGACAGAGGCCGTGAGAAAAGCGTCTGTGATTGGCTCCATATCCACAAAAGGAAGAGGTCTCAGTGTTCCCTTAGGAGGTCCCTGAACTGTGGTCGAGGTCTCTGTCTGAACAACTGTACAACCCATGGGCTTCAACACCTCTATTGCGAAACGAGAATCACCTTGCAAGGACGCAGAACCAATGTTAGGAATCGTACATTTGGTACCATTCATAGCTGCGAATGCAAGTGGATAAGTGGCAGAAGAAGCGTCAGATTCAATGACATATTCCTTCGGATTGATGTAATGTCCTTGAGGAATGTGATAAGTGTGCTCTTCGGTGGTTGACTTTGTCACTTCGATACCAAAAGCGCTCATCATTCTAATTGTCATGTCGATGTATAATTGTGAGATTGGTTTTCCACCAACAAGTGATAAGGTGACAGGGCTCTTTGCGTAAGGAGCACACATGAGAATCGACGAAACATATTGAGACGAAATGGTGGCAGCAAGTTCGATTCTACCACCATTGAAGCCTTTTCCACACTGGACCTTCAACGGCAAAGAGTTCTCGTTGTTGAGATATTCAATCGACGAACCATTTGCACGTAAAGCATCAACTAGAGGCCCAATGGGCCTCTCTTGCATTCTCTTGTTACCGGTCAAAACCACATGATCAAGGTCTCCGTTCACTGAAACCAGAGGAGCGACAGAAGTAAGGAATCTGGAGGCAGTACCTGCATTTCCAAGATAAACTTGCTCTTCGCATGCACTCAAGTTTCCTCCACTTCCGTTGAGAACCAGAGTATCACCGTTGTCTTCCCAGGAAATTTCAGCAGCCTTTAACGCTGAAACAGCAGTCAACATGTACTCTGTATCATCAGAATGGAGTAAGTTTTTGATTTTGCACTGTCCTTTTCCTAGAGCGGCGAGAACAAGAGCACGATTAGAGATCGATTTGGAACCAGGAGGAACAACAACCACATCCTCAGATACTTTTCCAAATGGTTTGACACTGATTTCATCAGTCAAAATGACTCTCAAGTCTTCATCATTGACATAAGAGGCCTTTGGCTCGTAGCATTCTCCAATTTTCTTGAGTAAGACCACTTTTTTCTTGGATCCTTCGTTTTTCTTATCGACGGACATCTTTTTCAAAAGGAGGTCTACAGGACAGACTTTACCATTGACTCTGCTCTGGAGAGTTTTATCTTTCAGGGAAACAGGAAGTCCATAACCAGCCAGACACTTCGACAGCCGAGAAACAGCAACGGGAGAAAGAATTCCCAAGTATCTGCTAAGTTCAGCCTCTTTCACAGCTCCCACAGAAACACACTCTCCATGGAGAATCTGGGGAGTCAGAATTGCCTCATATGCGTGTCCAATCGAATGTCCAAAGTTCAGCAGATTTCTCAAACCTCCTTCTCTTTCATCTAAACTCACCACCTCTGCTTTCACTCTGATGGACCCCAGGACCAGCTTGAAGATATGATCGAGAATAGGAGTGAGATCCACAGAACCGTCTGGTTTTCTATTTCTCACTACTTGGAGAAATTGGTCGGTGTGCTTTTCCAGCCGTTCGAATTCGGTCTCGTCCCAGATAGCTGCAGTCTTGATCACCTCAGCCATACCATTGATGAACTCTCTTTCAGGAAGAGTGCGCAAAAAGGAAATATCTGCAAAGACGTATTCCGGTTGCCAAAATGCACCGATGAAGTTCTTACCCAGAGGAGTATCAACAGCCGTTTTTCCTCCAATTGAAGAATCCACCATCGATAGAAGCGTTGTTGGAATTTGCACGTATCTCACTCCTCTCATGAAAGTGGCTGCAACAAATCCAATCATGTCACCAATAACTCCTCCTCCAATGGCCATGATCAGAGTATCTCTTGTACAGCCCTGCAATAGTAGATAATCCTCGATCTCTGCCTTAGTGGCTCTATTTTTGTTCGACTCTCCAGGCGAAACAATATAGGTCAATAGTCTCGATTGCGGTCTGATCTCGCTGATGGTTTGCAACATACTCTTCTTGTAGGTCTCCAGATGTCCTGACCTGGACAAATTGGTATCTGTGATGATCACATATGTCGACGAGGCCTTGTTACTCACAATTTCTCGACAAACATGGTCCACCATGTTATAACCAACATGGATGGTTTTTGACCCGAGAATCTCCACTTTTTCTACCTCAACCACAGAACCCATATTACTCTTGTGTTCAGTGTTTGCTGTACTCTGTCAACGTGCGTGAAGATGGCTCGAACTGATGTTTGCAATCTTTTATAATTATAAATGTCTTGTTCTGTTTCCAACGGACTATTTTTCTGACTCAATCGTCAACTGCAGGAAGGCGAAAAATTTTTTTGCTCCGGAGAGCTCCCGGTGGTTCACGCGAAATTCCCGGGGGAAGATCTTCACCTTCAAGGGTCCAGGGCCCAAATAGCTACAACCAAGGTTGATGGTATAGTTCGTAGTACAAATCCCAAGCAAAAATCCTCTAAAAACCATAAATTTATCCTTGCGGTCATTTGCAGTGGCAGCTTTTCGAACAATCGATCTGTGCAGCCAGCTCCATTAGATAGTCCTTGAGCAACTGGTTCATAAGATCGATGTTCTGGTAATCAAACGTAGGCTTGTGGTTTTGCAGATCGGCCTTATCAAGAGCATGTTTGGCGCTCTCAGCAGAATCCTGGATCTGTTGGAAAATTTTGTTGATCTTCTCCACCTTCTCTGGAATAGGCCCGTCCCGATCATACGTACAATTAATGAACGGAATCATCAGCTCCTCGTACACCCGCACTAGTCGAGGCTTGATCTTGCGGAAATTCAATACCACCCGTTGCCTGCTGCTGATCAAATTCGAAATGCTGGAAGCAAGTTTCTCCCGACCTTCTCGTTGATGCTTTGTCTCTCGTTTAGCAGTGTCCAATCCCCTGGTCAACTCGTCTATTGCACTCTTGTTGTCTTTAGAAAAGTGCGAAATACACAGATCAAGATATCCCAGCATGTCTCCCATCTTGAGCGTCTGTTCCTTGGAAATATCCACTCTCGTGGTGAGTCCATCAATATCTTCCTTCTGTCGTTTTAGCACAAGCTCGAAATTGGCTTCCGGCTGAGACTCCTGAGACTGTCTTGCAGCTATGCCTTGCAAACCTGATATCTGCTTTCTGAGCTCCTCAACTTGCCCTTCCAGAAACCGATTTCGCTGGACCAGACTATGGTTCGAATTTTCAAGGATCACTGCTTCTTGTCGAACTTTCCCCATCTCTTGCCTGAGTTTCTCGTGTTCCTTGCGTTCATTTTCCACCACGATTCTTGCTCGTTCCAGCCTGTCGTTGAGAAAGTTGATATGATCCGTCTTCATAGCTACCTCTTGCAATGCAGAAGACAACCGAAAGAAAGTTTCTTTTTCGTAACTCCCAAACTGTTCAGTCTTCTCAGTGTCTTCGTCGTTTTCATCGACATTCTCACCGACTGGACGGAAACTGCCTCTGACAACATCTTCTTGTCGATTCACTCGATCATCCAGAGGAAATGGCTTTTGCATATCTTTGAAGTCTCTTATCCGAACGGTTCCTTCGACATCTGAACTTTGGACTTTCTGTCCAATCGGCTTTGTGAATTTCTTTTGTGTTGGCATCTTCGGGCTTCCGTCTAGCCGGGCATCCACATGGTTCGATACAGGACTGTCAGATAAACACAAGTGAATCGTTGAGGGACTTTTAGGCGGAGAATACATTGAGTTCTCGATTGCAGTGTCTGGAGTTTGTTCGGCCTCGATCGGAAACTCATCATTATCATTTTCTTCTGGAATTTGCTTCTTCTCCTCCCCTTGCTGGTCAAACAAATCAGCAAGATAACAAGGACGACTTGCAACATTAAAGGCGTTAGATTGCACAGAAGGCTCTTCTGTTTCGTCCCTCATAGAGTCGTCAGAGTACTCATCTTCTTCTGCAATACTCTCTGCAAATGCCACGGTCTTCTTTCCATTTTTGATCCTCTGATTGGCATAAGCTGAAACAGGAGGATCTGTCAAAGAGTTAAACAGATACAATTCGGTATTATTAGTACCTCCTGTTGTCACAGACTCCTGGTCGTTTATGATATCATCATCGGTCTCGCTTTCGTCAATTGCATTCATAACGGCTCAATTGTCTTGTGATGTTCTGTTCTTATTGTAATCGTATAAAGTAAAGCAACAGTGCTTTAAACGAAACTTGTTCAGCGTCTAACTCTCTTGTACCCCAGATTTTCCTAATGAAAACAGAGAACACAGCCTGAAAAGTTTTTTTCTTGATCTTGCTGAGCTAATTACACTGCCGCCTTTTTGAAGATATCTGACGTGGAGAATAACACAGAGCAGACGGGAGCTGTGGTTTACCAGGACTACAAAGACTCCATATGGCTGCATGGATCGAATACAAGGGGTTTGAGGAAGGCTACTTCAAGTTTGATCGGTGGGTGAACGTGATGATTGTGGTCTGGTTTCTTTTGCCAGTCATTTTCTACTACGTGCTGGCAAACTTGGAGTATGTGTTGCGAATAAGGAGAAGAAGAGCCAGACAGACGGAACGGGGCAATGAGATTGTCATAGTTGTTCTGGGCGATCTTGGACATTCTCCTCGGATCAGCTACCATGTTCGAAGTTTTGTTAAATTGGGATACTTTGTACATCTTTGTGGATACTTGAACAGCTCTCTGGCAGAGTTTTTATATGATGACGAGCACATTTCCATCAACGAGATTCCGGTCTACAAGAACAGAACCAAGATGCCGTATCTTGTTTTCGTTGCTTGGAAGGTGGTGAGACAGATTTCGGACATCTTCAGGTGTCTGTCTCTGGCAATAGACGACAAAACCAGTTATATTCTGGTACAGAATCCTCCAAGTTTACCTGTTCTTGCAGTGATATGTATCATGAAAATGCTTCTTTGTCCACAAGTTTGCATTGTTGTCGATTGGCACAACCTGAACTACTCGATTCTGAACTTGAAGTTCAAAAATTTGAATCATCCAGCAGTGCGTTTCTTGAGGTTTTACGAAAAGAAACTTAGTCAGAAATGGGCAAATATAAACGTTACAGTGACCAAACAAATGAGCCAATTTCTGTCTAACGACTTTGAGATCGATCCGGCAAAAATCAGAGTTCTATACGACAGACCAAGTGAGGAGTTTGTTCCACTGAAATCTAGCGATGAGAAACAAGAATTACTTGATCTTTTCAACGACCTGTTGGTCGGTTATGACAGTGCAAAAGATAAAATAATAGTGAGTTCCACTTCTTTCACAGAGGATGAAGACTTCGAGGTCCTGATTGAAGCTCTTATCAAACTGGATGAGGAGCTGAAGATTCGGGAACTCAAGTCAAAGGTGTTTATGATTGTGACCGGGAAAGGGCCTCTTCAGTCTCAGTTTTTGGAGGGAATCGAAAAACACCACTGGAGTGATCGAATGATCATAAGAAATGTCTGGCTACCTTCCGACCAGTACCCAAAACTGTTGAAGATAGCGGACCTCGGCATCTCCTTGCACTACTCGTCTTCGGGACTGGATTTGCCAATGAAAGTGGTCGACCTTTTTGGTTGCGGTATTCCAGTGATTTCGATGAACTTTTCAGCGATTTCCGAACTAGTCAAGGAAAACCAGAACGGACTCATTATGAAAAACAATAGTGACCCAGAGGAGTTGTCTGCAAAATTGTACAATCTTCTCTTTGAGAATATCCCTCTATACCATCAGCTACGTAAAGGAGCTCTAACCGAGAGTAAGAAACGATGGGACGAAGAGTGGAACAGCAAGCTGAGAGATCTCTTTAAACTGAGCTAGCTGGCTGCTAGAACTTTCGATCTTAAGTCAATCAAGTAATCAATATCATTCCTATCGGCCATATGGCTTTCCTTATCGTGTGCCCAGAATTCGAATTCTCTGAACCCAATCAGTTCGTCTTCTGTAGAGTCTGGTAGATGGTCCCAATTCAAACATTGTTCCTTACCATGGATCAAAAGACCAGTAATAAAACACCAAAGCTTAGCGGTCTCCAAATTATTGTAGCCACCACCACCGAGAAGCAAAGTTGGCTGTTGATAGTGGTCAAGAATCTTCAAAATTGCCAGCCCATAGCCCTTTATTGTCAGGTTCCATTCGTTGTAACTGCTGTTGGAGCAGAGACCGTCACCACCGCACTGTATTATCACACAATCTGGAATGAATATATCCATTTTCGGCAATAGGATGTTGTCAACTATCCAATGCAGACTTGTATCGCCAAGTCCCTTTCTCACCGGTATGTTGATATCGAATCCCTTTCCTCTGCCAAGGCCGTCAACAGGGGAACCTCCTGTTCCAGGAAAAAATGCTGGCTCATATCTATGGGTGGAAAATGTCATGACAGTGTTGCTGAACCGGAAAGCACTTGAAACACCGTCGTCATGGTGAAGGTCCAGATCGATGTACATGACCTTACTGAATTTTGTTCTTGCTTTCAAAATTGCGAGATTGATGTCATTCAGATAGCAGAAACCAGAAGCTTTACCTTTGTGGCCATGATGTCTTCCCCCAGTCCAATTAATGGCTACTGGGTGTGATTCTGAATGTTCTATTAACCATTCAACAGTAGAGAGCGAGGAACCTGCAGTCACGGCCACGTACTTGTCAAGAAAAGGGAAAATGGGACAATCGTAGAGCAATCCGTACATCTCGAGTGTTTTGCGTTCTTCCTGGCTCTCTTTCAAGTCATTCTGGAGCTGATAACCTGAATATTGAACAAGTTTTTCCAGAATCAAGGCCTGGTTTTTCGACAGATCGCTCAAATGGGTATACCAATTGCGACATTTGAATAGTTCTGTCACATATTGTTCATCATGGAACTTTGTAAGATCATTCTTAGTGGCCAATTCGTAGTTTATGAGCTCAAAATCGCCACTGGGAACACCATTTTCAAACATGTATCCTTCCAGGAGTTCTTTCAGCATGCTTGCTCTGTTTTCGTTCGACGGAAGAAGATCCACCACCAAAGCATGTTGGCGAGACAGGTTGACCAAACCAACCTTTCGACACCCTTTTAAACTTTCATGGGAGCCAAACATCTCACCACAAGAGGCAGATCAGCTTGACAAGCCAGAAGAAGAGTCTTTGATCTGTTAACTATGCCTGGAATTTTACGCGTGACGCGACTAATCGACACTGCCAGCATCTGGGGTCTCTAAGGTCGCTCAAGACGGTCTGACCAGACAGTTCTCTGGACGATGGTGATGGTCTTCATGCTGCCGGATTAAGTTTGAGTAATCTGGGAAGCGAAAGTTGGGCTATTTATACCCTGTTTTCTTTCTGTTGTGTCTCTTGTCTTCTTTTGTCGTACCTGTTTTCTTCCCCGATCACATGCCACGGCTGTCAAATTTTTCGAAGAAGTTTACCCCACACGAGAAATAGTGCACGCCGCACAGACATGTGATAATGACTTTGCTATATAAGCTGAGCAATTTCCCAGGAACAAGATCCTGCTTGTTTCATGCTGTTAGACATCTAGAACCATGGAAAGACTTACACAGTTACGGAATCATCTATTATCTGTGGTGAGCTCGAAAGATGAGCTGAAAACGAAGAACCCAGGAGATGTGGTCGTTGTGAGCGCCCACAGAACAGCCCTCACAAAAGGGGGAAAAGGGCTGTTTAAAGACATTAATTCGGACGAGATTTTGATGAGGTTGCTGATTAAAATGCTTGATAAGCTTGAGTTTGACAGATCCCTCATCGAGGACGTCGTGGTAGGCAACGTGCTCAACCCGGGAGCAGGAGTCAACGAACACAGAGCAGCAGCCATAGCTGCTGGAATCCCTGCTTCTGTTCCCTTCCTGGCTGTCAACAGACAGTGTTCGTCAGGACTCATGGCAATGAACGACGTGGCCAATAAGATTTTGGCAGGACAGATCAAATGTGGTCTTGCTGCAGGCGCAGAAAGCATGTCAAAGAACTTTGGTCCTCAGGCAGCTCCCCGAATCTCCGACTTGGTGCAAAAAGCTGCAGAGGACGCTAAAAACTGTCTGCTTCCTATGGGTATAACGAGCGAAAACGTGAATTCAAAGTTCTCGATTTCGAGACAAGAGCAGGACGAATTTGCAGCCCGTTCGTATCAGAAAGCTGAAAAAGCAGTCAAACAGGGACTATTTGCTGACGAAATTTTGCCCGTCGAAGTAGAAGTCGAAGAGGGAGATGAAGAAGATGACGAGGAGACTCCAGAGCCAAAACGGAAACTGGTTACTGTCTCTGTCGACGAAGGACCAAGATCTAATGTCACTGCAGAGTCCTTGGCTAGACTCAAACCTTCGTTCAAGAAGGATGGATCTTCGCACGCAGGTAATTCGTCCCAAGTGAGCGATGGTGCTGCTGCAGTTCTTCTTATGAGAAGAGATTTTGCCGAGTCTCTTGGACTCTCAGTTATAGCCAAATATGTTGCTACCACCGTTATTGGGGTTCCTCCTCACATCATGGGGGTCGGGCCAGCATATGCGATTCCCAAACTGCTCAAGATGTCCAACTTGACATTGGAGGATATTTCTGTTTTTGAAATAAATGAAGCATTCGCCGGACAAGCCTTGTTTTCCATCAGGTACAACAAGATTCCACTCGAAAGAGTCAATCCTCGAGGAGGGGCCATAGCATTGGGTCATCCCTTGGGATGCACTGGTGCACGACAAATTTGCACTCTATTGCGAGAACTCAAAGAAGGTGAGCTGGGCGTGACCAGTATGTGTATTGGTGGGGGTCAAGGAGCTGCCGGTTTGTTTATAAAGGAATGAATGTTTCTCTAGTTATTGAACTTGGTGAGAAATCAAGGCGCGGCAGGGTCTTAGATTTTCTCAGAGCAAGATTTTATTTGGTATCTTTTCACTTGTAATCGGCCGGGAGAGTAGGTGGATTCAGCTGCTTAACGTTCTGCCGTCTGGCTGTGAGACAACTGCTGAAATGCCTGAAGCCAGTAGTGTTTTTGGTGATGATAAAAAGGAACAAAAAATGCATTCAAACTCGAAAGACGGCGAGAAAAAGAAAGCAAGCAGTGATAGAACCCGCAAACCACGAGCATCTGCCAAGGTACTGGAGATCAACAAGCTGATACGAAAATATAAACCGATCACAGTCAATGGAATTCCTATTTTGAGTCTCTCTAAGCCGTTGGACGAGTTTATACTTGACATTGTCAACGATAAGTCAAATCATAGCGATCTGTACATATCTTTCTTGTTGAAGCCCACTGATCCTGATTTTCTGTTCGATCTAGATTTCCTCAAGTTCAGTCTTAGCGTTCCTAAGTCGTATCCTTTTAGGCCTCCACCTCCCACCATCACAGTCCTGAACGACGAAGTTCCCAAGGGATATAGTGCCAACATTGAAATTGGTTTCAAAAACATAGCGATAAAGGCAGCAGAGAACAGAAAGAATAAAAAAGAAGGACGACAGATCGAGAAGGAAACTGAAGAAGATATCAAAATGGTCGGGGGAAATGATCTTCTCGGTATGGTTAACACCCTTGATAAGTATCTGGAGAAGGTCTTGTCCATGGAGAAAAAAGATACAATAAAGATAGTTAAGACCATCAAGAAGAAAGAAAGCAAACCAGAAAAGAAAGAAAAACCAAAGAAAGACAAGGTTGTTACTACCGAGAGAAAGCTTTCGGATCCTCAAAGTGTACAAAAAAGAGCACAAGAGATCGAGATGTTCAAACAGAGATTGAGGAACTTTAATGTGCGACTTTTCAAAGAGACCAGCCAAAGTTCTATTTTCAAATTGGATCTGTCGTTCGAACACGAAAGGTTTACTATAGCTATCGAAAACTGTGAAGATATAGTGATCCAGAAACTGGCAGTCAAACTTACTGTGCCAAAGGAATATATGAGTAACGTCAAGAAACCTCTACGACTTGAGATCGATATGTCTAACGACGCAAACTTGCAGATGATCAATTCGATTCAGGATAAGAATCTCAGGCTGATTTTTGGTAAAATAATCAGCAACATGAACAGCAATTTCAACTATCTGGCCGGACGACTAATCAAGAGTACCTTGGAAGAGAATAGTTCCGAACGGTGGTCCATCACCAGCCAGCTGAACATTTTTGTGGAGAATGTCGAGAAATTTCTGAGTCCTTCTGGTGACTTCATCAAGTGGCTTGAGCTCAACAGTTTGCTGAACAGTTCGCTCAACTCTCAGATATCAAGCTAGTCCGTCTATATCGGGGCACTCTTCTCAGGGGTTTCGAGAAGCTCCTGATTTTCTGGTGTAGAGATGTATTATATGTTTTTGTTTTTCTTGTTAGCCGTCAGAGGCAGGTACAAGATCTGGATCAGATCAGATCTTTTGTTTCAGGTATATATTGGCGATAACTCGAGTCTTTTTTACGACTTCAGTGTATGAGTATCTTTACTGGAACTCGACTGGACTGTGAGTAAAAAGTTGGTGGTTTAAAACTTTCTGCGGTCATGCTGCGACGCTCGATCTCCGTGGATAACCGTACAGGCCGTGAAGAAGCAGAAGGTCTCAAAGAAAGGCGTGTTCTTTCAGGGATAAGAAAACTCAGCGATCGAATACGCAAGAAGTCTACAGTGTCAGAAGATCCAACAAAGGAAAGTAGACGATTGACAAGTCTCTCTAATTCCGACGACTCACAAAATGCATTCAAAACCAAGGCAGTCGATTATTTATTAGAGAGTTATTCTCCAGACTGTGAGCGTTGGATTGAACCCAATTCTCCCACAAAAGACCCTGTTCTGGCGCAGAACGTGGTTGGTCTTGGACTAGGCCTTGCTGGTAAGGGACTTTACAAGGACGCAGACCCACAACAGGGCCTTCTTTCAACTGCAGTAGATCGCCAGACTTCTACCGGAGATCGCAATGAGCATTATCCCACAAAACACCTCACAGAGAGAAGTCCGGACTACTTCATTCAGGAACTTGTACGGGGAACTCTGAGTTTGAAAAAGTATTCCCTGCTGGAGATGATACTCAGTGGAGAAGACAAAAGGTCTCATGATTGGATTAGACAATTCAACAATAAGAAAGGATATCAATTACTGGCTGCTACACTGAAAACATTCCATATGGCAACAATAAAATCAACGAAGCAACTAGACAAGGAGTTTTTGAGTCTGGTGTGTATCAAACATCTGATGAACTTTCAAGAATCAGAAGGTTCTTCGGAGATGTCCAATGTAATTTCCCAGATAACTCCAAGTCTTCTTTCGTCAAGAGTACTGACGAGAAATCTTGTGACGGGGATGTTGGCCCTTTTTGTTGCTCATCGACGCCTTGATGCTGTCTCGGATATATTCAAGGGACTGGACTCTATAAATGATAATGTTTCTAAGGATACTCAAAGTGTGTTCACAGGCTGGATCCAAGCTGCTAACGAGATGCTTTATCAATTTGAACTACAGAGCCCTCTTTCCAAGAGATCTCCGAACGATTTGCAGCATAACAGACTGTCTCCCCAGTCTACTATTACCGAGTATATTTTACTCACGATCTTTCTTATATCTTCCTTGATCACAAGCTTCGATGACTTGGATACAAGGGTTACACTGCGGAATCAACTGAAAAATGATGGAATTCTTTTGTTTTTCACAAAGGCTGGAGAGTTCGAAAATGATGCTATTTCTGATCTTGTTACCAACTATTTCAACTTGGCAAATTCTGACGAGATCACAGATAACCAAGTGCAAGGATCAAAGGGATTCGCAAAATCTTTCACAGACACAATTGATATCCCTCCAGAGCTTACTGAAACTCAGTTTAAAGATCACGTTGTTTCTATGCTTTTGAGCTTGGCGGAGCTGAAAAGAAAGCAAAATAAGAAAGATTCCTTGGAATCCTTCAGGCTCATCAGTTCACTAGTAACTCACTTTGTTGATCTAGACCTAACAGATGAAATACAGCATACCAATGAATTTAAAGGAGAGATGAACCCTACTGGCGAACCATTGATGCCCCAGAAGCGTGCTCTTCGAAGCTCAAAGTATTCAACGAAGAAAAACAAAACCAAGTACTCGCACTTTGGACGAGCTTTGCAGAACGAACAGCGTTTGAATCCTGTTGAAGGTAAAAGCTTAAACTGCAGCTATTCTATGGAAGAAAAAGCGGTATTGGCAGAACCGATTTGCTTGCCTTCGGGTGATCTTGATTTTTCTGAAAGCAAAGAGAATCTTTACAGAAATGACGAATGCCACCAGATGGTTACTTTTCCAAGCTCCAAAGGTTTTAGCAAACACTCAACAAGTACTTCCCAGAACAGACTCACTGGACATCTTGTCACATCCAATAATTCTCCCTTTATTGAGCCATATGAAAATTATGAGATCAAGTTTAACCATTTTGAGAGAAACAATGCCTCTGGAGTCAAAGTTGCTAATGTGGAACAAAACAGCGGAGTATCACTGAATGCTCCTCCACCCCCACCCCCACCTCCTCCAATTCCCGAGTTTTTAAATGCAGATGCGAAGCCGGCTGGTTCGGTGACGAAAGTTGCAATACCTCCTCCACCACCACCTCCACCGTTCCCAAATGATAATAATTCCATTCCCTTGCCTCCGCCACCACCACCGTTCTTAAAGTCTCTCAAAGAGCCTCCACCTCCGCCACCTCTTCCGCCACCGAAGGCTTTTGATAAGCCAAACGAGATCAAAGTAGCAAAAAGATCAGACCCATCGGAACAATCGAAACAGCAGAATACCGAAAAACAGTTGCAAAAGCTGCGTAAACCATCATCAAAAATGAAACAAATTCATTGGGATCGGTTGGAAGACGTTTCAAAGACTTTTTGGAGCAAAATGAACGACAGTGAATTGAATGATTATCTTCACCAGATCGGAGTTTTGAACGAGCTTGAGACTCATTTTGTTGCTACTGAAGCAAGAATCAAGTTAAAGTCGAAAGAAATCGGAAAAGAAAACTCCAAGAAACTTGTTCTTTTGTCTCGTGAGCTTCAACAACAGTTTGGGATCAATCTCCATCAATTTGGCAACTTATCGGAGACAGAATTTGTATCCAAAGTTTTGAGCTGTGACACAACAGTGGTCAACAATCTTAGTGTCGTTGAGTTTTTTGGCAACGACAGCCTCGTGGAGTTTTCTCCTTCGATGATGAGAGAGTTTGCCTCATATTCGACTAATTGGAAGATCAAAGATTTCAAACCAAAAAAGGATCCTACCGAATTAGACAGATTTGACAGGATCTTTTTGGAACTGTGCTACAATCTGCGAACTTACTGGGCCTCCCGCTCGAAATCTCTTCTTCTTTGTCTCACCTACAAAAAGGACTATAGCGATATCAAGGAGAAACTAGATCTTGTTGCTCGTGCAGTTGATAATGTGAAATCATGCAGATCCTTGACGGAAGTTCTTGGGATTATCAAGAATCTAGGCAATTTCATGAATGACACTTCGAAATTGGCCCATGGTTTCAAGCTCTCAACGTTACAAAAGCTCAGATTTTTGAAGGATAAAAAGAACAGTATGAGTCTTCTGCACTATATCGAAAAGGTGATCCGTACTCATTTCCCAAGTCTGTGTGTCTTTGTCGATCAACTGAAGGATATCCAATCCGTTTCTAATATGTCAATTGAAAGTCTGGAGGCCGAGTTCAAAGAATTCAAGAGCTGTGTGATTGTTTGCGAGTCTTCTTTCGAAACAGGCAAGCTGAGCGATAGCTCAAATGTTCACCCAGAAGATCGAATCCTGGAATATGCGAAGCCGGTGGTGGAAAAAGCGAGAATGAAAGTCCGTTTACTGGAAACTCAAATGCAAGAGACGATCACGAAGTTTGAGGACCTGATGATATATTGTGGAGAGGATCCTTCTGATGCCAATGCTCGAGACACGCTGTTTTCCAAATTGAAGATATTCATTGACGACTACAGAGCAGTACACACAAACAATGTTAGAATGGAGGAGGAAGAAAGGGCATTGGAGGTGAGAAAAAAGATGCTAGAGGAGTTCAAAAGAAATAAGGAAAGAGAACTCGAGAGTCCTCTGACAGCTGTCAAAGAAAACAGAGCTAGCAATGTCCTCATAGAACAGCTCCTGGACAGACTCAGAACACAGCAGACTAAATCAAGAAATGTGAAACAGATGCTGATTGATACAGAGACCAGTTCCATTGCTTACAAAGCACAGCAAATGTTGGAGGAACTCTCGACAACAAAGTGGTCTGTCTCAGAAAGGACAATCAAACAGCCATCAGTGGTAGTTGAGCCTCCATCGACTCCAGTGTCTAAGGTATTTGAAAACGTACCAGAACTAGCTCCGCAGAATGACAGGTCACCTGACCAGCTATCTATAATAACCATGCTCATTAACGATACAATGAGTCCAGGCAAAGTTCATCTTCAGGGCATCAAACTATTTATGAGCGATCGAGAAGAGTCAGATGAAGAAGACTTGGTCTCTCCAAATTTACAAGATATGACAGTTAAGGAATCGTTGTCATCGATTTCTCCGCTAAATGTTAGCTTCTGAACAAACTCATCCCAACATACTCTACTCAAACATAAAGTGACAGGCATTTTTTGAATTCTATAATGATAAGCATCACCGTTTAATTGGAACTCCGCGGCGTGATCGAAAGGTCCACTTTGCGCACACCGTAGTACCCTATCAGGGCAACCAGGATATAAAAAGCGGTGCTCAGGGGCTTCTTCAACATATCAAACACACCGTATCGGTAATGAACGAGAACCTCGAGTCCTCTCATTTCGTCCACAAGATTCTCAAACACAAGAGTTGCCTTTGTATGTCCTGTTGTCACATCCAAATAGGAGTATTTGCTTCCAATGATTTTCTCTTTGTAGGCCAGAGGAGTCTGAATGTCAATGATCTCAGCTCCCTCGGGAAGATAAATGTTGAGCTCAACAGTTTCGTAGGTGGCATCAATGAGACCGTTCACCAAAGGAACCTTCAGCACGTGTTCATCACCAGAAGAACTAAGAAAGTCTGACAGCCCGTTGTTCCAGCCGATAGTAAAGTTGTAATGCCATCCTCCGAAAATTGGGTATCTTGGCCTCACCACGAGCTCGTCGTCGAACACGATCGACGTGGACACGTTTCCCACTTTGTCCGTGATGTACACGGCAGTGGTCTCAATATCCTTTGGCAGTGGAAGTTGCAGAGAATTGAGCACTGCCGATGGCCTCATGGTGTATCTTCCAAGCATCCAGTCGACACGGGAAAAGCCATGGTCTAGTTCAACTGCAGAATTCGAAAGCTCGTAGTACTCCTCTGATTGCAAGACACTGCCCCAATGTGATGCCCACACGTCTCTTTTGAGGACGTGAACGTAAGGAAGAGGCTGTTGTTTTGGGAAGAAGAGGGCTAGGGGTAGAACAGAGTAAGGTTTGATTTCTTTAGGGAAAGGTCCGTAGACAACTGACGAGTCCTTCACCTGTGCCTCGACGTTCAGATTTTCAACGTCTTTTGACACAGAAACGGGAAGTTCCTGGAAGTTTGTGACTCCTATAATTTTGAGCTCATAGTTCTTTGTTTTGTAAGGAGAAGGAGCCAACTTGGAACTTTGGAGAACCAGAGTCTGGTCGGCACCCATGCTGGCCTTTCTTGGGAGAGGCTCAAATTGATTTGTGGCTATGTAAGAGAGGGTGAATGTTATGGAGGATTTTGGGGCGATTGGGTATGGCAATTGCAGTTTATAGTGGATATACTCGCTGTCTTCGTCGGTTTCCACCAGTTGTGGCTCGATAACAGGGTTCTCCACGCTGGGAGAGGCCAACAAAGCCACAATGAGGGAGATGTGGGACTCCAGGGATCTTGCAATGGCGAAATAGTATTCACTTGCTGGCGTGGAGGCGATGTTTTTGGCCTGGATCAGGTGTCTTTCTTTGACGTAGGACTTGAGGAGGTCGACGAGCCTGTCATATTTTGTATTTTCCCAGTTGGCGGTGGGAACGAAGGGCGTTTCGGGCGTGGAGCCCGAAACGGACGCCATGATGGCGACCAGATACAGACTGAACCAGCTCAGCCAGGCAAACTTCATGGTGGAGGTGGGAGAAGAAGAAAGAAGGGAAGGAAACAAAAGGGAAAAAGTTAAGGAACACGTTGATAAGTTTTGTTGTCGAGATTCGCGGGGACGTGGGAAGCGACGGGGGCCTTTATGGGGAGAAAGAAAAATTACGGGGGACGCTACGGGGCCGTGCGAAAAGGATAGTCTTGTTAGACAGCTATGTAGCGTTGGTCAGTGCGGAGTGCGATTCGTGGAGTTCGTGGAGTTCGTAGGAGCTTGTGCTGTGAGGGGTGTCGGGGTCGTCGGGGTCGTCGGGGTCGTCGGGGTCGTCGGGGTCGTCGGAGTCGTC
>JAKTYE010000037.1:0-112725 GCA_030561785.1 Ogataea ortonii
GAACCGTTGGTTCAACCTGGAGCTAGAAGATTCCGATCTGCCAAGAGATGAAATAGCACTTTGGAAGACCAAAGACATTTTGACTTTGCCACCGTTGGTGGTTGAGACCTACTTGGACCTGAGATGGTTCAATGTGAATCAGACATTGATGTTGGACGATGTTATAATCAAAACAAACAAAAAATCGGAAATTGTTCTGGAAAGATGGCTGGTGGAACTCGATCTGAGCTCGTTCGATAACAATAACTTGGAACTGCCCAGTATCTACAAAAAGATCATCATTTTGTTCCGATCGTTGTATGTGTTAGCCAGCTTGCTTCCGAGTTATCAGTTTAAAGATAAACTCACAGGGTCCAAGATGAAGACCATCAGCATGATGAGGGTCTCGACCAGAGTTCTGGACGGATCAAAGACCATCACCTCCAGAGGCAGAATAGGATTGAGTAAAAAACTCACAGAAGACACTGGCGAAGACCACTTGAAATCCAGAAGACTAGAGCCAATACTCACTCCGATAGGAGCTTTGCGTGTTTCCGTTTCGTACCGCAGAAATTGCAACTTCCATCTGAGCGATAACGAGGAATTACTCTCATCGCAGTTCATGCTGGATCATCTACCAATCACGAACGCTGGTAGCTACGACAGTGACCGCGATCACGCTAGAAACAGTCTACCTTCTCCAATCGAGTATCATCGCAACCGACTCTCATCTGCCACTTCGATCACACTGAAAGATCAATCTCCCAAACGCCGCTCTTCGACCAGGTCAATCCAATTGTTCAAAGTTGGCTCGATTAACTCGTCATCTTCGCCTCCGGGAGCAGGTGGTGCCAGTTTAACCCATATCGGGACAAGTGGCTCTTCCTTCAGCACATCAAAGCCTATCCCAGTGACCTTGAACAGGAATAATTCGAGTGCTTCCTTGGTTGCTTTGCTGCGACAAAACAGAGAATCACTGCCCAAATCCATTGCGCAAACACAAACACAAGCACAACCTCAGGTGCAAGCAATACAAGACCCGAAAGATGTCGGCCATGTTGTGTCATCGAACTCGAGAAGATTCTCATCATCTTTTGGTTCCAGATTCAAAAGCTCCACCAGCAGGAACAACAGTCTCGATGGTCAACTCACTGCCTCTAATGTGGCTGCCAATCCTCTTTTACAAAACTTCAAGACCAGAAACAAGTCTCCTTCTGTTTCTTCAGACCTTGGTCCTTCCAGCTCGATCTACATGGATGATGACCTTGACAGTTTTGTGAAGATGCTGGACTCAAAACCTGACCTTAGATTTTCTTCCAACTCTCCATCACTATATGATGACTCCTTGACTAACTTCAAAAATTTCCAAAAGACTAATGACTTTTTCAACCTTGATTACTACAACAAACAACTTCAACCGCAACCTTCAGGCCAGAACCAGCTCATTTTATCTTCCCACAGTCAGTCACAGGCCATCCAGCAGCAGCTATTCAAGAAGAACATGTTTTCAGAGAGGTCCAGGAGAAACTCTGTCTCTTCTGCTTACTCTCCATCTTCACAGACTTTGAAGCCATCGCTTCCAGCTACGATGATGACACCATCTGTCAGCTACGGTAAGCTCCACAACTCGTCGACTTCGCCATCCAACTCGTCTTTGGCGAAGATGCTCAGAAGAAACTCGTCTCCATTGTCGGCCAGCGCCGGTGCAGCCACCATTCAAGGCCAGTTGCGCAGATTCACAAGCTCTTCGCAACGCACAAACACCAACTCAAGCGGCAACAGTGCCAACATTATTAATCCAGAGCTCCTGAAATTACGTTCCTTCAACCAAGGTGTGTTTGAATCCGATGATGAGGATCATGCTGATCAGAACGACCGTGAGGACAATTCCCATCCAGGAAATCAAGATGATGACCAAACGGCCCGTTCTGCAGGAACGCGACTCAAAAGGTCAGAGGGAACTGCCACTGAAACTGTTGAAGACGATGAGGATGATCTTCTCTTCGCAATGAGCGATATGACTCTGGCCAAAAACAACCAGGAGTTCTGAACAGCTCAATTATTTATTCTGCTACATTAACCAGGCGTCTTTGCTTTTATCATCACTATAATTTCTATCAATTTTGTCTATCAATTTGCAATTTCATCCAGAACATTTTGCCAACGAAAGATATCCTTCTAAATTGCTTGGGTTCAGTAAAAGACCCCTTTGGATTTGTCTGGTCTCTCCAGATTTCACATATGCATCTCCCAGCTTCTCTGAGTCCACGCGGGTTGTCAGACTGACGTTCAGACAGACATTTTTGTCAAGTCTTTTCCATGTTTGAGTGTCTGATGGAAACAAAAATGCATTTCTCTGCCAAACATACTGTTCTTGCTGGCCCATTCTCTTGCCCATTTCTTCCAGGAAAAAGGGGATGTTATCCAGCCCTTCCTCAATACGGTTTTTCAGGGACAAAGAGTCCAGCTCTTCTTTGATGGCAGGGTAATGATCAGTCAGGTTCTCAACGACAGAGATAGAAGCCACAGTCAAGGCGACAATCGAGGAGCTCTGGAAATTTTGAATATAGTTGAACAGCTCATCCATTGCTGCCTGCCGGGTTTCCTCGGTGTTATAGTCGAAAAGCACTTGTGAAATAAGAACCACTATCCTCTCAGAGTCGGGATACACTTCCAAAACTTTTTTGAACTGGTCTAGTGATGAATCGAAGTCGTTTTGGAAGTAATAAGAGAGTCCAAGGACTGCCAGACACGAAAGTATGCACTTCTGGATGTCTTCATTCAAATCCTGTGTTTCTTCCAAAAGATCCAAAGCCATCTGAGCGTGTTCTATTGCTTGTGAGTACAATTCTGCTCCAAGGTAAAGACGGGACAGCTGGGCCTTGGCAATACAGTAATGGACGAGGTTTTGCTCGTCTTCTGAGCTGTTGTATTTTGCTTCCAAAATGGCACATAGCCGTAATGAATAGTCGATTCCGTTTTTGAAGTCATGAATCCTTTCAATGATCAAAGATGCCAGTTTGAGAGCCAGCAGGTCCTGCGGATAATATTTCAAATAGTTGAGGATAGCGAACCCTGCCACGTTGAGTTGCTGGACTTTGTCCAACTGTTTCTCGTCAGCGCCTGTTCCTACGATCTTGCGCACTGTCGAGAGACTGTACAAGAGCATAGACAGCGGGTTCACCCCATTGGAGACCACATGGGCGTGTGTCAGCAGTTGGGACGCCGTCTCCAAATCTCCAGCGGCCTCTTCAATCAAAGCACGACCTGTCCAACAACTTGGAATTCCAGGAACAACAGACTGGACCCTCAGGAAACACTCGTTGGCCAGCTCTGTGTCCTTATAATGAAGGTACAGAACAGCCAGATTGATCCACACAATTGGATCTCTTGGAGCAAGAGCCGAAGCTCGGATGAAACAGTGTTGTGACACTTTAGGACTTTTGGTTAATGATAAAAGGCCCAATGTTGTCCAGTACTCCGGGTTGTTGCTTTCGAGCTGGATCGCTGTCTTAATATTCTTGATAGCAAAGTCTCTGAGGCGTGTCTCGTTAAGCTTTTGGAAACCAATCAGACTGGAAACACCCAGATTATAATTCAACGAGGATTTGAGCAGTTTTGGCACGGCCAAAGACGTTGCGCAAATGAGTACAGCTTTGGACGATTCAATCATGTAAAAACACAGTTTTTCAATTGCGTCTAAGTGCTCCTTTTCCTGGAACAAATCCACAAGGTCTGACTCTGAATCTGTGTCTGGTTTTTTCGACAGAATTTTGTCCAGAGTTTCAAACGGGATTTTGGCGATGTGACTCTCCACCTGCAATGACAATCTGAGCAAGTTGGCAAGGGATCTCCACAAATACAAAGAGCGTGAGTTGACGTCTGAGGCGATCTCGAGAACTTGGAAAGCAGAGGAGGCCGTGTCCACAGACCTTGAGATATTTCCTGTACCTATTTCCATTTCTGTTTTGGCAATCAGAGTCTCGGAAAGCTTGGAAATAATACATTCTTCGGTCGGCCGTTCCACCAGCAGCGCTCTGAGAATCCTGATACCTTCCTGGAAATCTCCCAGCTCTGCCAAAACCACAGCAAGCAGGTATTTAGCATGCCAATTGTCGGGATCGATTTCCAAGGCTTTGTTGAACACCTTCATTGACGCATCCAATCTTCCCCTTGCTAAATACCCTTCTCCAAGACCGACCCAAGACTCAACATGGGATGGATCAGCTCGAAGAGCATTTTGGAAATAGTCAATTGCCTTTGCATCGTCTTGTTTCTCCAGATAAACACAACCCAACATCCGATAGACCCAGGAAGAGTCTGCTGTGGTTCTCAGTGCACTTTTGCTCGTTGTTCCAGAACCAATCACTCTCTGGCAAATGATCTCCACCATCTCCCAGTCTCTTTTTTCACTGAGGTCCTTCACCAGTTCATTTGAGGCAAACAGATCACCTGAATCAAGCTCGAAGGCTTTGTAGAAGCATTTCATAGCTCTCACTCTGTTTCCATAATAATCAAGATATAAACGTCCCAGTGAGGTGTAGGAAGATGCCAGTGTTTTCGATTGTCTCAGAGACTCCACAAGAGTTTCAAATGCGATTTGAACTTTTGATTTCACCTCATCTTCGGTTTGCTCGCCGGTTTCAATCTCCATCAGATACGACTCTGAAATTCGCCACAGCGTGAAGGCTCTTGTACTCAGGGAGTCCGAATCGGTTCCTTCAATCAACTTGAGAGCCTTCTGTAGTCGGTCTCTTCCAACCTCAAAGTTACCCAGCTGAATGTTACACCAGCCATATTCGAGCAAAGCTTCCACGTATTCTGGTGATTCTTCCAGAACTTCTCTCAATATCTGTTCGGCAAGTCCGTACTCTCTTTGTTCAACGAGAATCAGACCTTTTCCGATTCTTGCCTGGAAGTCTGTGGGAGAGGATGCAAGAACAGAATTGTAAAGTTTCAGAGCTCTGGAAAAATTCTTAGGAGCCTCGTGATAAGTGTAGATGGTAGCAAGAAACAAGAAAGAGTCTCTCTGGGTGTTTGGAAACTGACTGGCCGTTCTTTTCGACTCTTGCGTGATCAATGTCACCAGACGTTTAGCGTATTCCAAGGCCGTTGCGTATTCCTTTGAATGGAGATAGTAAAGTGTGACTATTCTATGTCCAAGAATAGACTCAGGGGCCGCTGTAATTCCCTCTGTGAAAAGAGTAACCACCTCTGCCGGTGTCAGCTCGTCAACTGCTGTTTCTTGTTCAGAGCTCACAACAGAACTAGCAACAGAGGTGACCTGGCTTATTGTAGATTCCTCTTCGATTTTTTCTTGCTCTTGACTTTTCTTAGACAGTTTGAATTTGTGGCCTCTTCTGTCCTTCTTTCTAAGGCTTTTCTGAGATTGCTGTTCCGCTTTCAAGTATTCTTGAACCTTTTTCTTCTCAAAAGGGGATAATTCGGACATCAAATACGCATAAAGGACAGTACCCAGTCCACTGTTTCCAAACATATTGATATACTCTGTTAAAATGGTCAAGTCCAGCGTTTTGAGAGAATAAAAGTCGCTCCAGCCCAAGTACAAATCCCATGCCAACTGGGACGGGTTTTTCACCACCACCATTCCCTGACACATTTCGAAAATTTCCGGATAAAGTTTCTCCTTCACGTCCACAGGAGCGACCTTTAACGTTTCATACTTGTAAGCGAGTAGTCGGTCTTCCATTTGACGTCTTTCTGTGTCGTTTTGACATACATTGATGAACTTTTCAAACAATCCGGGGAGTTCAGAGTCTCTATAAGACGGCCATACCACCTGATTATACTTCTGCTGTTGTTCTACAGTCATTGCTTTCGATAAGGTGAGTCGTGCTTTGAAAATACTCGACTTTCGATCCGAGTCTTCTTGATTCTGTACCAGTTTGATCAGCATGGACAGCGATTTTTCTGGCTTGTCCAACATTTCGCCCATCACATCTCCAATCACTGTTCCTGGTATCGCGTTTCGCAGGTAATATTCTTGCAATTCCGGCACCTCGGAACGATACTTCTTCATATAATTGTTCAATTCATGAGCAAGTTCACGCAAATTGTTCTTGTTGTTAATCATCGCATTGGCGTATCCTGGAATCCATTTGAAAAAGTACTTGTAATCAGAACTATCTCTGGCTATCTGAAAGATACCTTTCCAGGCCAACAGATCGTCAGAATTGATCTCAACAGCAGTCTCGTACGACCTTAACGCATTTTGTTCCTGTTTGAGAACGTGATACGCCTTTCCTTTGAACAGGTGGGCAAAATAGTTTTTGCTGTCGATCTCCTCGATGATCTTATCGCACATATATATGGTATAATCCGGGTCATTTTCCTTCAGCGACAATCGTGCCGTCTTCAGAAACGAGTTGGCCGACATGACGAGACAGCTGTCCTGGAAAAACCCGTGTTAGAGCACAGATCAGAGAACAAGACGTCTATCTGATTTACTCTGAAGGATCACAAAGAGCTGAGGATTCTGTCCTCTGGTGTACGGATGTATATTTATGGTGCACAGATTAGACGACTTGCCGATTTGTCTTTCATGTTTACCATTCAAAAGAGCCTCGGTACTGTTGCTCCAGATCAGTGACGATACGGTCTTGAGCAGCTTGAGAGCAAAAAAACATACGAACCAACACGATGGCAAGTCATCTCACGAAGGAAGAGACACAGCGGTACAGATCTCTGTTCAATCTGATTGACCAGGACCACGACGATAAGATCACCGTAGACGATCTCAAGAAGACTCTGTCGAGCCTTGGAGAGAAGTCTTCCGACTCTACGATGAAGGGAATGCTTGGAAGTCAAAAGAGCTTGAATTTCAACGGATTTTTGAAGCTGATGAGTGCGAAATATGGACAGTTCAGCAGCGAGGAAGAGTTGGTCCAAGCGTTTGGAGTTTTCAAGTCAAATTCCAAGGATATCAAGCAAAGTTTAGTCGCTGGAAGCGTTAACGGGAGTCAGGAGACGAAAATCACAGCCGACGAAATCAACAAAGTGCTGAAACAGTTCAGCAAGACCAACGATCTGACAGGAGAGTCTGTTTTCGGCTCTGAAAAATTCATCGACACAATTACGAGCTGAGCAGACTACACACTCAAACAAATAGGTTGAATGGTACATCATGATTAGGTGAAGTATGTAAAAATACAAAGGTAGGCGAATTCTAGAGTTTGTGCTTTTGTTTTTCTTATTGGTCAATGATGAGTTCTTCGACACTCCAATCCTCATAGGAACCGTCAGGAAGGTATCTTCTTATGATGAGCGGAATCTTCTTCTGTGACAGTTCCTTCATGGCGATTTGCAATGGGTCGGTTTCTCCCTCAATGTCCACCAAGACCGGGGCGTTCATAGAGATCTGAAGGGCTCGGGTGCCGAGAATTCTGGCTCTTTCGTATTTTGTCATGTATGGAGTGGTTGTTCTCTGGTCTTTTGGAATTGCCAGATCCTTGGATTTCTTTCCAGCGTGTCCGTTGGCTTGGAATTCGGCGTCTGACGGTCCAAAACCTCCAGTGATGATTTGTTTGTCGTTTTCTGTGTCTAGAGGTTCCTCGTCCGAAAACCGTTCTTCCTCGCTGAAATCCGCCACCCCGTCATAATCGTCATTTCTGACCCCGTCTTCTCCGTAATCGGCCATCCTTTTCAACCTCAAGACGTGTTCTACCGGCCCTTGTTTCTCGTTCTTCTACCCTAAGTATGCGGTTCTCGATATTCAAAATTTTCACCTCTGCCCTATTGCTCCCGGGGCCGGGTAATCTAAAATTTTCAAAGATAAGATTAGATTCAGAGAGTCAAGCCTTCTTGCCAAAAAGCTCTTCTTTTCTGCCAAACACATGGAAACTGTTGAGCAGTTCCTGTCTGAGTCGAATCCACGCAAGCGGAAGGCCGAGTGGGCCGAGTCTCCCGAGTCTGAGCCGCTCGTATCGTCGGCAGCCTCGTCCAGAACGTCTTCTCGGTCCAGTTCTCCTTCCAGAGTGAAGAGGTATGTGTGCGAGTTCAGTGGATGTGGTAAGGCTTATTCACGGCCATCGCTGTTGGAGCAACATCAGAGGAGCCATACCAACGAGCGACCTTACGGCTGTGTGAAATGCAACGAGTCTTTTACAAGAAAAGACCATCTTCAACGACATCTACTCAAACACACTAGCGAGGACGAGAAACCATTGCACTGTTCCATCTGTGGAAAAGGAGTGAACTCGAACCAGCATCTCAAACGTCACGAGAAGACACATTATCAGTCGTTCAGATGCAGCTATGAGGGCTGCAAGGCCTCTTTCTACAAGCATCAGTCGTTAAAAGCACACATAAACTCGGTCCATAACTCCTCAAGACTCACATGTGGTGAGTGCGGAAAGGTCTTGAGTAGGCCTGGAAGATTGCTTGAGCACATGGAGAAACAGCACAGCAATCTTGCAAAGTTTGTTTGCGAGTACGCAGGCTGCTTCAAGGCCTTCAAGGTGTGGTCTGCTCTGCAATTACACATCAAGTCTGAGCATCCAAGACTCTCTTGTGAGGTCTGTGGCAAGAAATGTGTGGGTCTAACGGGACTGGCGAACCACATGAAGGTCCACGATGAGTCGACTGTGATTAAACTGTGGAAATGTGCGGGCGGCGAGGACAAGTTCCTGAAAAAAGAAGATCTTATTAGGCATTACAAGACTGGCCATCCAGATCGTGAGATTCCGTCCGAACTTCTCAAACAAACGGCTCGCGAGCTGAACGAGAGTCCCAACGAGCAACAGAAAAACAGTCTGGTGGCCCATGAGCCCCAGGTCCAGGTCCAAGTGGCCACTCACACAACCAAGAGCTTCTCCAAAGAGGTTTCCAGAGGAAGAGTTTCGGCCATGGAGCTTATTCTGAACAACGTCGAACAGAGGACAATAGCGTGTCCACACGAGCACTGTGACCGTCTCTTCAAGAGGGATCACGATCTGCGGCGACATTTGGCCTGGCACGAGCAGCACGCTAGACAGATCGACCAGACTTTGCAGAGACTCTATCACGAGAACGAGAACAGTTCATAGAACTTGTCATAACGCGACACAAGATATATTGTACTGGTGTAGAGATGTGTATATTTCTCTTATCTTTTTCTGGATGTCATGTCAAAGAGAGGAACTTTGGGTCCCAAAGCCGGGTGTTTGGAGGCGTTTTGGGCGATGTATCTGCGACAATCGTATGCTCCCACGTCGACAAGTGCGACGATATCGCAAAACCTGATCCGGCAGGCGCGACAATCGCTGGATCAGGAGATTCCGCTGTACGAGTCGAACAAACAACGGGATAAGTGTGAGTCGGTGGCGGAATTGTACTCGATAGTGGTGGCGATCAACGTTCTGGAGAAGTCGTTCATCAAGGACAAGTTCGAGAGCAATGAGGACTACTATACAAACACGACAACACGGCTGTTGAACCAGTACAATCTGATTCTGAAGGACGACGAGGTGAACAAGGAGTTTGGCGACTTGGACACGTTCGTTCGTCGGTTCCAGCTGGACTGTCCGCTGGCAGTGAAGCGGATCCAGCTTGGGATTCTGGCGACTGTCGAGACGGGAAGCGGAGCAGTCAGGACTCCGAGCTCGTCCACAGCGAACCTGGCTCCGACCATGAACAGTTCGAAGAACAACAGCACGGTGTCGATGACCGGCGGAGCCGACTCCAGCACCAAGGGCAAGGCCATTGCAGAGGCCACGGGCTCGTTCATCACGCTCATGGACGCCATCAAGCTCAATTACAACACCAAGGAACAGCTACATCCGCTACTGAGCGATATCATCTCGTCGACAAACAAGATTTTTGCCGAGTTCGATGGCCGCAGCAAGCTGATTCAGTGGCTGATCCGGCTCAACCATCTGAAGCTGGACGAGTTTGTCCAGGAGGCTGAGCTGAAGGAGTTTCTGTGGGACGTGGACGTGGCCTACAAGGGCTTCTTCAGCCTGCTTGGCTGACCCGACTCGGACACCCGTACACCAGAGAATCAGGGTCCCCGGGATTCTTTTTCTACACCTTGCACCGTGGTTCATGTTTTCATTTTCTGCGCCAATTTAGCCGTTTCACGGGGCCTTGAAAAGAGGCCGTTTTGGTTGTGAAATTCGCTGGTGTTGGCTGCTTGTGGTGTTTGTTGGCGGCGACGAAAGATCCATTGATTTTCTGTTTTGAAAAAGTCCCGTTTGTTGTCCTTCGTTTGAGCATTTGCAGTGTCCTGATTGTATGAAAAATGGCTGCATGGACGACTGTTTTACTTGAGATATTCACTGTTCTGTCGGCTGTGACCGCACTGATTCCGATCGAGGTGGTGGAGAATCGGTTTGTGAAGCCTGCCGTGGACGCCTCAGAGGCCGGAGAGGTGTTTTTTGTCACCGGAGTGGACTACCAGATTGGTGGATCGTCAGACTATTCTGACGACCAGGACTACGACGTTCTATCCGATGCCGATGTGTGTTACAGAGACGCGTGCGCTCTGCAGAACCTGGGAACCGACGACTCTCCTATCAACGTGATCAGAGTCTACACAATTAACCCAGAGGTGAACCACGACGAGTGTGTTTCGATCTTCAATGCTGCTGGTATCTATCTGATCATCGACGTGAACTCTCCTTTGAGTGGCGAGTCGCTCAACAGAGACTCGCCTTCCACCTCCTACACATACAGCTATCTGGAGCGTGTGTTCAAGGTGATTGACGCTTTCAAGAACTATCCCAACGTTCTTGGGTTCTTCTCGGGTAACGAGATCATCAATGACGACACTTCTGCCGGTCTGGATCCTAAGTACATTCGTGCCATCCAGAGAGATATGAAGCAGTATATCAAGAACAACGCAGACAGACAGATTCCCGTTGGATATGCTGCAGCCGACGTGACCACCGACAACCTGAGAAGTGCCACCTGGGAGTATCTACAGTGCAACATTGACGGTGACGAGGACGACGAGTCCAAGTCTGATTTCCTCGGTATCAACTCTTACGAGTGGTGTTCGGGAATCTCCGACTGGACCAGCTCGGGCTATGACACTCTGAACTCGACGCTGTCGAACACCTCGATCCCGGTGTTTTTCTCTGAGTACGGCTGCAACACCAACTCTCCTCGTACGTTTGACGAGGTGAGCGAGGGAGTCTACGGCGGACTCGTCAACACTCTGAGTGGAGGACTGGTGTACATGTATTCGCAGGACAGCTCGAACTACGGTCTTGTGACAGTTTACGACAACGACACCATAGAATATTTGCAAGACTACGACAATCTCAAGACCCAGCTGGGAAACTCGAGCATTCCAGACATCTCGTCCAGCGATGTGAAGGAAAGAACACTGACTGTTTGTGACTCGTTGGTCATTGAGGCTCTGAGCTCTTCGTTCGACGCCAATTTCACTCTTCCAGACGCTCCAGACGGAGTGGAGGAGCTCATTCTGTACGGAGTGAACAACTCCAACATTGGCCAGATTGTCGACGTTGAGGCCAAGGCTTCCAATTACTCGATCTACGACTCCTCCGGAAACCTGATCAAGGACGCAACCATCTCGATCGACTCCACGGCCACTATCAACTCCCAGACAGGAACCTCCGGGACCGCAACGGCCACCTCCTCAGAAAAAGCTGCAACCTCTGCCACCTCTGCCTCCTCGAGCTCCTCTAAGGCTCTGGGTAGCCACAATGTCCAGACTCCTGGTCTCTTGGCGGTCCTGGTTCTTTCTCTGGCTGCTCTTTTGTGAGAGTCCCGTGGCTGTGCGGATAAACTGTTGTCTCTGGTCTGTTTGTTGTGTCTGGTTTCCGTTCTATCGTTCCATTTGTTCTCCTCTTCTCTCTTTCTCTTTCGTCCCTTTTACTCATCCTCCTTTTTCTTTTGCACAGCCTGAAAATTAGAATAGGTACCAAAAAGACAGTTCTCGAATGTATAAATTACGTGAATGATTGAGGTGTTATTCTCTGTTGTTGACCGTGACGGGGCTTTATATCTGATGACGAAGGCAGCAGAGACGGTTTTAGCGCTTTTTCTTGCGTCGGCTATTTATTTCACGCTTGTGGTGGGTGTTGTTCCGCTGCCGGCCGTGGTGAGCCAGGAAATACTGCCTGTTTTGCCGTGGTGGGTTTTTGTTTCGTTCGGCAGCTACGCGCTGGGGACTCTGGGCTACGGTGTGTACACGTTCAAGGACAAGGAGCACAAATACAAGGAGCTTCTTGCCGAGATTGACGAGGGAAAGGTGTTTCTGAAGGCCAATGGCGTGGACGTCGATCTATAGGGGTCTAGTATAAATAGGAATGGATCAGAGATGTGGATGAGATTCGGAGATGCGGGACTCGGAGCGGGATTCTGGCCCGGGAACAGTTCCCAGAGAGGTTGCGGAGCCGGTCTGTGCGGTCTGGAGGGGGTGTGGATGCTGTTTCTCCTGCCGTTTCTTCTTGATTTTCTTCTCCAGACTGGCAAACACCTGTAGACCCAAGGGCATTTCGACTTTCTTTTCGTCGTGGTCCTTCTCGTGCTTGAGCGAGTCGGGAATGTACTTGTCGGGGAGAAAAGACGGCGGAGGGTCGAATCCCAGGGGCCATTTTTTCCGGACGTGGTCCTTCTGGGCCATCAGCGCCTCCACGGCCTTTCGCGTGGCGTGTTTCCACTCCTGCAGGTCCTCTTCAAACAGCTCCCACACACAGTTGACACATCCCGACATGCAACAGTTATCTGGTTCTATGGGTCTTTTGGGCACCACGACCCCGGCGATCTTGTGGCTCACAGCCCGATACGACACGTCTCTTCGGGACGACTTGAGCGACTTATTTTTGCCCGACCATCCGAAGATGTCCTCTACTTTTGTGCCCTCTGTGTCTTTCTTTGGCCGGGTGTCAAACGTTAGCGATTGGGTCTTTGTAGCAGTTTCGTCCGACTTTCCCTTTCCGCTGCGGCTTTTTGCCAGCAGCTGGTAAAAGTCCTTTTTGCTTGTTCGGTTTGCCACGCTGGAGCTCAGCGTTCGCAGCAGTCTATGGCTCATCTTGGGGGCTGAAGAGGAAGAAGAGTCTTGTTTGCCAGTGTGTGGATTTTTTTTTCTTTATTTTTCCGGTTCGAAATAAATAGCAGGGAAAAAGGAGAAAATATATAGCTGAGTGGCAAAAGCAAAAGACGATTTTCAAAGACACCAAAACGACACAAAATCTGAGAAAATCAGGGCCAAAAACACAGAATCCCCACAATGTCACTGGTAAGTACCATTGAGCTTGTTCTGGACCGTCTGTTGCGGCCAGAAACCACGATGAACCGTCCTAACAGTCACAGGTGATCCGGTTCAGGTCTAAAGATGGGCTGTTCCGACTGAACGCAGACCAGTCCACGCAATTCGGGACAGTTCTCGACCAGCTCGCACAGAAACTGCCGTCGTTCGACCCACAGTCTCTCACAGTGGCCAGCAGTCCCCAGGAGACGGGGAAACCAGCCGCTGAAATCAGATCACAGACCGTGGAAGGACTCAAGATCCACCACGGCGATATGTTGTACGTGAGCTACGAGAAGGCCCAGCCGCAGCTCGCGTCCTCATCCGTGGAAATCACGTCCACCTCAACGGCCTCGGCAAAACAGCTTGCCGTGGACGACCTCCTCGACAAGGACGAGGGCCTCATTCCTCGCAAACAGACCAGCTTCTGCAGACACTCAGATAAGGGAATGTGCGAGTATTGTGCTCCTCTGCCGCCTTGGGACAAGGGATATCAGGAAGAACACAGCATCAAACACATCTCTTTCCACGCGTACATCAACGAACTGAATTCGTTGGCAAACAAGGAGGAGTCGGCCTCCTCATACGTCTCGCCAGTGTCCGAATCCAACTTCAGTATCAACAAGAAGTGTCCTTCGGGCCACGATCCATGGCCGAGGGGAATCTGCTCGAAATGCCAGCCCTCGGCAATCACTCTGCAGCGACAGAAGTTCAGAATGGTGGATCACGTCGAGTTCCAGGACAGCGAGATGGTGAATGCGTTCATCAACTCCTGGAGAGTTTCGGGCTGCCAGAGAATAGGACTCATGTTTGGAACGTATGATCGGTACGAAAAAGTGCCGCTAGGTATCAAGGCAAAGGTGGAGGCCATCTACGAATTGCCGCAGACCGACCAAGAAGACGGATTGGTCTTGCAAAGCTGGGATGACGAAACTAAAGTGCTGGAGTTGTCTAAAGAGCTCGGATTGGTGCCGGTTGGAATAGTTTTCACCGACCTGGTGGACTCAGGAAGCGGAAATGGATCGGTTATATGCAAAAGACACAGAGATTCGTTCTTTCTGTCGTCATTGGAGGCCCTGTTTGCCATAAAATGGCAGCTCAAGTTTCCCAACGTGTGCAAATGGTCTGACTCTGGCCATTTTTCGTCCAAGTTTGTCACGTGTGTGATCTCGGGAAACACGAGCGGGGAGATCGACATTGAGGCATACCAGATCTCAGAGAGCGGTGAGGCTCTGGTGAAGGCAGACTTGATTTCTCCTTCAACACACCCTAACGAAATTTACATTAACGAACAGAATAACGAGAGATACGTTCCGGAAGTTTTCTACCAGAAGCGGAACGAATATGGACTGGAGGTGAAACAAAGTGCATTTCCCAGTTTTCCTGTGGAATATCTGCTTGTTTCTCTGACCCACGGGTTCCCTGAACAGTCGAGTCCTCGGTTCAAGAGCACCGATTTCCCTATCGAGAACCGAGGATACATTGGAGAGGGTCAGACGATTGGGGATCTGAAGAGCTGTTTTTCCGGTCTTTCAGGCGACCTCACGCCGTCAGAAGCCGAGAAACTCGGTCTCAGTTTGAGCAATTACCATCTGCTCTTGTATCTTCTTCTCAAGACCGACATTCTTGGTCTTGAGGAGCACAATCTGGTTGTTTCGATTGTGAAGGCTCTTTCTGGGTGCGACGAAACAGCACTGTTGACCAACTCGTTGCGTCTGTTGCAATCTCCGGGCTGGCAGACGTTGCAAACAATCCTCCATGTTGGTTATTAGTTGGTCCTTGGTCCTTGGCGGTGTAGTGATGTTCTAGAAGGTTCTTGTGCTTTCCACATCCAGGTGGTGGGAAAATAAAAATTTTCCAGATTTCGTGAGCACAGGCAAAAAAAAGAGATGAGAAATATAACAAGACATTTGTCTTTTTCCATACAAACAGGTGGCAATTGTAGTTCTGGAGAAGCTTGAATTATACTATTAATAGTCGAGAGAAATCAGAATGTCTACTCCATTTGGTGTTGATTTGGGAAATAACAGCACGGTTGTTGCCGTTGCAAAAAACAGAGGTATTGATGTTGTTGTGAACGAGGTGTCCAACAGATCGACCCCTACTGTTGTTGGGTTTGGCGTGAAGAACAGATCGATCGGAGAGTCGGGAAAGACACAACGGACGTCCAACTTGAAAAACACAGTGGAGAACCTCAAGAGAATTCTTGCTTTGTCCTCGGAATCGCCGGATTTCGAGGTTGAGAAGAAGTACTTCACATGTCCTTTGGTGGAGAAAGACGGATATGCTGCTGCCAAAGTCAGATATCTGGGCGAGCAGGAAGAGTTTTCTTCTACACAGCTGGTGGCTATGTACTTGAGCAAGTTGAAGGATATCGCCACCAAGGAGACAAAAGGTAACATCTCTGACATTTGTCTTGCGGTTCCTGTCTGGTACACTGAGCAGCAAAGAAGAGCTGCTGCCGACGCCTGTTCCATTGCCGGACTCAATCCTGTGAGAATTGTGAACGAGGTGACTGCTGCTGCAGTTGGATACGGTGTTTTCAAGACCGATCTCCCTGAAGACCAGCCAAAAAAGGTTGCCTTTGTCGACATCGGACACTCTTCATTCACTGTTTCCATTGCTGCCGTCAAGAAGGGAGAACTCAAAGTTCTGGGTTCATCCTACGACAAGCATTTCGGTGGAAGAAACTTTGACAGAGCCATTGCTGAGCATTTCGCCGACGAGTTCAAGACAAAATACAAGATCGACATCAGAACCAATCCAAAGGGTTACAGCAGAGTTCTTGCTGCTGCCGAGAAATTGAAGAAGGTTCTTTCTGCTAACACTCAGGCTCCTTTCAACATCGAGTCTGTCATGGACGATGTCGATGTTTCCTCTCAGCTGTCCAGAGATGAGTTGGAGGAGTTGGTGAAGCCTTTGTTGGAGAGAATCCATGTTCCAATTGAGACTGCTTTGCAAAATGCAGGCCTGAAGGCAGAAGATCTCGATTCCATTGAGGTGATTGGTGGTTGTACCAGAGTTCCTTCTGTCAAGACCAGACTGGCTGAGGTTTTCGGAAAACAATTGTCGTTCACTTTGAACCAGGACGAGGCTATTGCCAGAGGTTCCGCATTCATTTGTGCCATGCATTCGCCAACTCTGAGAGTGAGACCATTCAAGTTTGAGGACTCTAGCAATTTCTCTGTTACCTATCACTGGGTGAAGGATGCTGAGGATACTGATCATCTCGAGGTCTTCCCTAAGGGAGGTGTTTTCCCTTCTACCAAGCTGATCACTTTGTACAGAACTGGTGATTTCGATATCGAGGCCAGATACACCCATCCAGAGGAACTGCCTGTTGGAACCAGTCCGCTTGTTGCCAAATGGAGGGTTTCTGGTGTTGTTGTTTCTGAGGGCCAGGACTCTGCAATCTGCAAGCTCAAGGTGAGAAACGATCCATCTGGATTCTATACGATCGAGTCTGCGTACATTGTGGAGGAGCAGGAGGTGAAGGAGTTGATTGAGAACCCAGAGGCCAAGCCAGAGGATGAGCCTGAGTACAAGACTGTGAAGAAACTTGTGAAGACCAAGGACCTTTCCATTGCATACGAGGGCCATTCGTTACCAGAAAACGTTCTGAGTGAGTTCTTTGAGAAGGAGGGCAAGATGGTGGCAGAGGACAAGCTTGTTGCCGAGACAGAAGATAGAAAGAATGCTTTAGAGGAATACATTTACGAACTTAGAGGAAAACTGGAGGATCAATATGCTGAGTTTGCATCTGAGGAAGAGAAGTCCAAGTTGTCCAAGATGTTACTTGCTACCGAGGACTGGTTATACGATGAGGGTTACGATTCCAGCAAGGCCAAGTACATTGCCAAGTACGAGGAGTTGGCTTCCATTGGAAATGTTATTAGAGGCAGATATTTGGCTAAACAGGAGGAGTTGAGACAGGAGTTGAGAGCCAAGCAGGAAGCTTCTCAGTCTGCTGCCGTTGCAGAAAAGCTTGCTGCTGAAAGGGCTGCTCAGAAGACCGCTAAGCCGGAGGATGCCGAGCAGCAGAAGGAGAAGAAGGAGGACCAGGATGCTGATGGTGACGTTGACATGGCTGAGGAGCTGGATTGAGTGCTTTTGGTGTTTAATAACAGCCATCATTCTATATATATAGTTTAATCTTTTAGTTTTGGAAAGATTGAAAGTTCGTGTATTGAGCTCAAAAAGAGTAGTACAGAAAAAAAAATAGAAGGGACAAATGAAACATAACAAGGATGTTTTATATGTTGTTTGTTCCTTTTGTTAGTGGATTACGGGCCATTTGCGGAGTCTCGGGGCATTTTGACGGAAGTTTCCTGATTGGTTTGTGTTGTTATTGTTGTCACTCGACCGATTGCAGGGTTTCAGAGCGATTGGATTAGTTTGGACTCATTCTTCTGCGAATAGGATCAAACAAGACAAAACAATCAACACAGACAAAAGAAAACATGTCTGGAGCCTCTTTGAGACCCGTGAGAAGTCGCGAAAAGGACAGAAAACAGGTCTTTGTAAAGGAGAATGTCGACTTCAGCGCAAATGAGCAGGTGAACACCACATCGAAGCTTTCTTTGGCACTCAAACAGGTGGGCGATGAGCATCCGGATCCGCACGAGCACCATTTCATGCAGGACGAGGAGATCCTTCGAGAGGTCACGGAAAAACTGACGAATTTTGATGAAAAAGAGCTGCTCAAGGGAAAACAACAGGATCCTGCTGTTGCAGGAGTGAAAAAGCTGTCGATCTCGGGCGAAGAGGGCCACGTTGAGACAGACTCCGATACAGATTCAGGTACTGCGAGCGAGGTGGATCCAGCAAACGAAGAAGATCGGGAGGACTATGTCCCTGGCGGGTATCACCCGGCTTATATTGGAGAGCAGTATAAGGAGAACAGATACGTTTTGGTGAGGAAGCTGGGATGGGGTCATTTTTCCACAGTCTGGCTGGCCAAAGACACACACGAACAACGGCATGTAGCAATGAAAATTGTGAGGAGCGCAAAAAACTACAGAGAAACTTCGATCGACGAGATCAAGTTGCTATCGAAGATCAATCACACCGACCCCGAGCATCCTGGACATCGACATCTGATCAAGCTGTTGGACTATTTCGACCACCAGGGGGTCAACGGCACGCACATTTGCATGGTTTTTGAGGTTTTGGGCGAGAATCTGTTGAGGTTGATGAGAAGGTACAAATACAAGGGACTTCCAATGAAGTTTGTCAAGCAGATTGCCAAACAGCTGTTGTTGGCTGTTGATTTTCTTCATAGACAGTGTGGGATCATTCACACCGACATCAAACCAGAGAACATTTTGCTGGAACTTGAGGACGTTGAGAAGTTGGTTAAGTATTTGGAGGATTCACAGAAGGAGCGCAGGTTGCTCAGACGTATTTCTTCGAAGCTGAAGAACGGGGGTTTTGATTCTAGCATCTCGGCGCAGATTCTGGAGAAGGAGAGAAAACAGATTCCGATACTCAAGAGTCGGCATTCGAGACGCCAGACGCTGATCACGGGCTCGCAGCCGCTGCCGTCGCCGTTGCGGTCGAGATCGAGCTCTTTTTTCGTATCGCCTTTGCAGAGCTCACTGAGCACGATTATTGGCAAGACAAGTGACAGCTCGCCGTTTTCGTCGCATGTTTCGAATGCCGAAATGTCGCCATCCATCGCTATAGGGAACGAGATGTTTTCTGTGGAGCCTCCGAACGAGGACGAGATTGAGGACAGTGATATGATCAGAGTGAAGCTTGCTGATCTGGGAAATGCTTGCTGGATATACCGTCATTTCACGGACGATATTCAGACGAGACAGTACCGTGCGCCGGAGGTCATTCTGGGGTCGAATTGGGGGTGTTCTTCGGACATCTGGTCGATCGGGTGTTTGATATTTGAGCTTCTTACGGGGGATTATTTGTTTGATCCTACTGAGGGACCTTCGTTTTCGAAGAATGACGACCATTTGGCTCAAATCATCGAACTTGTTGGGGCTATTCCTCGACGTGTGGTCCAGGGAGGATATCATGGCAAGAGGTACTTTCAGTCGGACTTACAGACTCTTCGACAAATCCACAACCTGAAGCCGTGGCCTCTGGAGTGTGTTTTGATGGAGAAGTTCCGATTTAGTGAGACCGACTCGAACGAGATCAGCGATTTTCTGAGGTGTATGTTGATCACCGATCCCAAGATGCGCATGGATGCTGCTGGATTATCAAATCATTTCTGGCTTAACGATTGCAACGTGGACGGGTATATTGATCGGGAGCCAGGAACCAGAGGTGAGGATATTGGAGCTGGTTGGTACAAGGAGGTGAAGAGGCATTTGTAGGGAGAGAACAGACGACAAGAGTCTGGTTGTACATTATTCTTGGTGTTAATTTGCATGTAATGGGAAGCGATTTTCTGTGTGAAGAGTAATCAATGAAAGGGTTTTGTAGGAATATACAGAGAGAGTTCATGAGAGATGTGGTTTAAAAGTCGATGATAGAAAATTCGCTAACAAAAAATACTTCAACAAATATTCTTCTCTTGTTGGGACGATGGGCCTGAAAGAGACGCTGGAGGGTCTGATTTCGACTCTGGACGAACAGAGAGCAGACATCGGAGACGTTAGAGGGTTATTTGAGGAGCTGGGAACGCTGACGAGGGACGAAAATGTGCGCAAAGACCCCGATTTGAGGAGAGTTGTTCCTTTGATCTGGAGCTATGTGGGGCGTCTTTGGGAGGAGATTCTGACTGGTCATGGCGATCAGCAGCTGGTTGGTGTTGTTTTTCGGTTTTTGGCGAACTTTGTTGCGGACGTGGATGCCAACAGGACACTTTTAGTGGGTCTGGAAAGCTCTCAGAGGACGTTTGAACAGATTCTTGTTGGATTGAAAGAGCCCGCAGATTTCCGTCTGTTTGTGTTACATTTTCTGTACAATTTTGTGCTGGAAAACGACGAGAGTCTTCAATTTCTGGATACATTGGCCATTGAGGATGTGGATGGTGGACAGATCAGATATTCAACTGGTCTGATTGGTGTTCTGGAGAGATGTAAGGAGACGGAAGAGGAGGTTTGTGTTGATCTTTTGGAAGAGTTTGTGGAGCGTGGAAAACAGCAATGGGATTATGTCAGTTTGACTAGGCTTGTTGGTCTTGGTGGAGAAAAAGAGGGTGTTTTTAGGGTTATCAATCGAGTCAGTAGGACCGAGTTGGATTTGGAGAACAATCAGACGGTGATTTTCTCTCTGATCCGACAATTGGAGGCCACAGAGGACACAGAGACACGGGTGGCTGTTTTTGACAGTGTCATGGCGTTGTCGTTGAACTCGACAAACAGAAATGACGAGCTCGAGCAGTACAACAGGCTTTTATACAGTGAAAATGTCCATGTTCGGGCTCTAGCGATGGTGATACTGGGAAACTATGTGGTTTCGGAGCTCCATCGAGCCAAACTGGTTTCGATATTGGGGAAGAAGGACGATTGGCTGGCGTGGTTGTTTCAGAATTTGAAGCTTTTTGCCCAAATCAAGGGCAGAGAGAAGTATGTGGATCTTCAGTCTGTTTTTCTACTCAACAGGGTGATTGGAGACGGGTCTACGGTGGAGAGGTTTTTCCAAGAGGCTCTTTTGGACAGTTACATTGCTGTGATGGAGGACGTTTTGGACGACAAGGCGTTTTTTTCAGTGTACCAGTCGGTTTTGGCTCTGAATGTTTCGTTTCTGTCCAGAGTCTTGAACGTTTGTGTTTCAAAGAGAGTCGATATAGATGTCGAGCTTGTTGGCAAGCTCGAGAGGTTCATTTTTGAGCTCAAGGGACAAGACTTGTGCGACGAGGTGTTCCAGGAGGTTCAATTGGCCTCGTTGAGGCTGGTTCATGTGCTTTTACTGCACGGACGGGTGTCGGAACATGGTTTTCTGGTGGACAAGACGTTTTCGGGGTCTGGAAAACCCCAGCAGACGATGGATTTTGGCATTTTGGCGGAGAAAATCAAAACAGTGGGACTGTTAGTCTCTGCTGACGGCGGGATTGTCAACAGGAGCTGGTTTGTGGATGTTTTTGAGGAGTTTGAGACGGCTATTTCGAGTGTACAGGCCCAGCAGCCGCAGAAGGCGGACATTCTGGCAAACAATATGCGGTTTATCTGTGCGAAAGTTGTACAGACTGGAGCCAATGAGACTCTGACGGAGCGTTGTGGAAGAATACTGGGAGATAAAAAGTTCTAGAGAATACATTTGCACAGAAAGAGGCTAGCGAAGCCAGGCTTTATAAACTGGAGGTCCGAGAGAATCTGGAGGCTAGTCTTTTTTGCGGTCCACGAGCTGGACCTCTGCCAGGAGTCCGTGCCAGACGAGGCGGTAATTGTGCTGTTTTCCGTTCATCCATGTGCAGAGCAGCTGGTTGTAGATGATGAAGTAGTAGATGCCCAGTCCGGTGAAAATGTGCCACCAGCCGTGGCCCTCGGTGAGGATTCCGAGCGGAAACCCGAGCCAGGACCTTCTGAGGTAGATGAGGTGGTTGCACAGCAAGAAGTCGAGGTTCCAGATGAAGAAGCCGAAGATGAACAGAGAGAAGGCCAATGCGAGCATCCAGTACATGGTTTTTCTTGCGTTTTTGTCGGTGACGATCTGTCGGATGGTCCGGACGGTCTTGTAGATGACTCCGAAGTTGAGCAGGGCGTAGAAAAGTTGGTGGATTCCCGGGTCTCTCCACACAAAGATGTAGATGTAGGTGAAGACGGCAGTCACCGCAAAGGTTCCGAGGGCCCAGGCGTATCTAACGAGCGGGGGTTGTCCCCAGCCAAAGATGTAGCCGAACGGAAGAGCTGTCACGTACACCATTGGCAGCTCGTCCATGAGCTGGTGCTCGTAGAGGAGGGTCATATGGAAGAAGAAGGAGCCGATTCCGACCGAGGCGAATCCGAGCGAGATGAACACGTAGAGCGTTCCGAACTTGTTTTTGAGCGTGGATCGCAGCTGTTTGAGCGCCAGACCCACAAAGACCAGGTTGGTGAAGCTGTTGACCCACTCGGCCACGTACGGAGACAAGACGTAGTTCTCTTCGCACCAGTCGATGGTGGCCGTGACAGGGCCCCAGTAGCCGACGTGGGAGTCCGGGAGGTGTTTGTACTCGAGCCACGCCATTCCGGAGAGATTGTGGGGGGCACAGATTGTAGTTTTGGCTGCTGGACCGGCCCCAGAGTCTGTGGAAGAGCCGTGGTGACGGGGGTTTATGACTAGAGAGGAGGATGTCGCCGGAAAGGTGTTCGCGGTGCTTAGGCGAGCGGAAACGGAAACGGAAAACAGAATACGGAAATGGCGGAAACGGAAATGCTGGGCTTCATAGAGGTCTATAAAGGAGAACTACGGCCACCGGCGGACGCAGACGGGCTCTCGTGGCGGGGCTTGTGGTGCTGTGGCTTCTTCTGGGACACACTGCGGGGCTGGTCCCGGAGTCTCACCTCGAACGGAACGCCGAACCTCCAGATCAGCTCGTAGTGGTTTTCCCGGCCGTAGTACCAGACGTTGAGGATCTGGTTGTAGATGATGAAGTGGAAGATCCCGAGAGACGTGAGAATGTGCCACCAGCCGTGGCCTTCGAGTAGCAGAGCCCCGAGAGGCAGGCCGACCAGCCGTCTGAGCCGAATGAGCCCCGAACAGTACACAGAGTCGAGGTTCCAGATCAGAAACCCAAACAGAAACTCAAACAGCGAGAACGAAACCAGCTTGTACATGAGCGTCCGGCTCTTTTCGTCGGTCACGTGTCTCTTGACCAGTGACAGCGACTTGAAGACGATGGCAAGATTGAGAACTGCGTACGAGGCCTGGTGCAGTTCGGGGTTCTTGTACACGGAGCAGTAGATGTAGGTCAGCAGGGCTATGAGGACGGCTGTGATGGAGTACACCAGCACACGGCCTCTGTGGCTGTGCATCTCCAGACTGAAGATGTACGCAAACGGCAGAGCTGTCACGTAGATCATTGGCAGCTCGTCCAGCAGCTGGAACTCGTATCTGAGGGTCATGTGGAACAGCCAGGACCCGATTCCCACCACACACATTCCTATGGACACAAACACAAAGATCAGGCCGTGTTGGTTTCTGATCGACGAGTACAGCAGGTGCATCGACAGAAAATAGAAGGAGATGTTGGTGGTTGCATTCACTATTTCGGCGAAATAGGACGAGACCACATAGTTTTCCTCACACCAGTCGATTGTTGCTGTCACCGGCCCCCAATATCCCTGTTCTATCTGTGGTTGGCCGTACTCGTAAAGAGCCAGCCATCTACAAGGGACTTGGAACATTTCGGCAGGCTCTGGAGGATCCAAATAGCTTCTTCGGAAGAGAAGGAGAAATAGTTTGTCTGAGTGAGATATTTAGCGACGATAGAGGATAAAAGGGCGGAGTCAAGTGCTGAGCACACAGAGCCGGAGACACCCACTTTGGGTTCATGAAATCGCACGAGTCCAAAGTCCCCGATCGGGATAAAGTGGACTATGGGGCTGAGCAATTGGGGGCCCGGAAGTTGAAGCAGGAGCTGCAACAAGACTGGCTGGAGGTGTAAAGATGTAAAGGACGACAGAGAACAGCGTACAGTTTGGAGGAGAACGACCGTCTCGACAGAGAGCAGGACAGTTTCTGTGGAGATTTCCAACAGCACCAGACGGTATTGGTTTCGTTTATGGTGTTTATCTGTTCTGGTTGGTTCTTTCTTCTGAATGTTGCTCTTTCTGATTCCTCCCCACAGATAAGCGATAAGCCTTTAGTGAGTATCTTCGAGGGTGGAAAAAGTTGAAAAAAAACGTCAAAGTAGGGTGTTTTCTCCTCTATCGAGGGTTGGCCATGACAGACGCTGCGGAGCGTGTGCAGAGACTTCGGGAGCTCCGAGAGCGCAAACAGGAGTCGAAGAATGAGAACAAAAAGGAGCTGAGAAGGGACTATGAGCGCAGAAAAGTCGATCTCGCCCAGAAAGAAAAAGCTGCCGTTGCAAAGGAAAAAGCCCAAGAAGAACATCTCAAACAGGACATAGAGGCCCAAGGTCGTAACTACGAGCGGTTGCGGAACCTAAAGTACAGTCTCGAAGAAGATGAGATGTGGATCGAAAAGTTGGCCCGAGAAAAAACGGAAAAAGAAGACAGAGAGTTCCAGAACTATAAACAGCTGGCCAAACAGACGTATGTGAAGCAGCTCAAGGAGATGACGCGACTCAGCGACGAGGAATACGCCAAACAGAAACAGGTGTACGAGCATTTGAGAAGTCGGGGAGAATCAGAGACTGAGATTATCACGAAGATCACCGATCCATTGAAGCTAGAACAACTGGCTAACGAATTAAATGCAAGAGCCGAGGGATCCTATAAGAAGCGACGCAAGGTCTCCAGTGACGAGGGTTTCATCAACGACAAGAACAAGCAGTTCAACGACAAGCTGTCTCGACACTACGACGAGTTTCTCTCGGATTTGAAGGATAATATCAAACGGGGAAGTCTAGTCTAGAGGATGTTTCACAGAAAGGCGATCGTGTGTATATATGGATGGGTATAGGTAATGACTGTTTGCTACTGGTGAGAAGCAGCACACCAGACAGCAGAGATGACTGTCACCAAATGTAATAACTTCCACGACATTGTCGTCCACTGTTACCCTGCTCACATATTTTTGTTGGACGAAAAAAGACAAAAAAGCAGCTTGAGAAACCTGATTGAAGGTTTGTGAGAAATCCACAGACTGTCAGGTGGGCAATTCGTCACAGCATTACAGAATCAGCGTTGCACTATGTCTGACGAAGAGAAAAGTGTCACTGCCCAGACTTCTTCTTTCATCGACAATGTCGCCGAGTTGGATGAGGAGGAAAAAGAAGACAACTCTGGGCTCTCTGGAGTGTCTGATTCCTCCGAAGAGGACGATGACGAGGATGATGACGAGGAGGCATTCAGGAAAGTGAGAGAAGGGTTTATTGTGGATGATGAGGATGAAGAAAATATTGACGAAGAAGAGAGGAAAAGACGCAGAAGACATAAAAAAAGAAAGAGAGAGGCCATGCGGAAGCTCGAGGAAGACGATGAACTTGACGAGGACGATCTCGAGCTGTTAAGAGAAAACGCGGGCGAACTTCCTCCACATTTAGCAGAAAAGAGCAAATTCAAGCGTTTGAAAAGAGGTGGAGCTGATGACAACGATACTACAGAAGGATCCAAAGGTCTCACACACATGTTTTCTGACGAAGAAGAGGAAGATGATGCAGAAGATGCAGATAACCTGGGTGAAGAAGGCGAAGATGATTTGCTCGATGCTTCCAGGAAACTGAGAGAGCAGAGACAGCAAGATGTTTTAGGAGAATTCGATGATTTCATTGAGGACGACGAGTTCTCGGAAGACGATGAAGATCGTGACGAACGTCTCGCCAGAATGAGGTCTGCCAAGACAAAGCAAATGAATCTCGCTAGACACTCACAATTTGATCAAGACAAACTGGACGAGCTGTACGAAATTTTCGGAGATGGCGAAGAGTACGCTTGGGCTTTGGAGGCGGAAGGACTGGAAGAGGAGCCGGATATGGAAGATGAAGTTGACGAAGACGGATACACCACTAAGAAAGCCTCAAACGAGCCACATGCCTTGCATCAGGTGTTTGAGTTTGAGGAGTTGAAAGAACATCTTTTGACGGATAAGGATCAGGAGATTAGAATGACAGACATCCCAGAACGATTCCAGGCTTTACGTGAAGGAGTCAAAGAATACGATTTGTCTGAAACAGATTTTCAGGCCAAACAGACTTGGGTTGCAGAGGTTCTTTACGAAGAAAAAGTGGCATTCTTTCAAGACCAACAGTCGTTGGTGGATCCTTTCAAAAAGGCTGTTGCCCAAATTGTCTACTTCATTTCCAAAGATAATTTAGAAGTTCCAACGATTTGGAACTATAGAAAAGATTACACTTTGCATACTTATCGTGAGGATGGACAATTGAAAGTCCAGAAACTGTTGAATGAAAGTGACCTTTGGAGAATTGTTCAACTTGACATTGATTTCTATACTTTCTTGGAAAAGAAGAACAATCTCAAAAAGTTGTTTGAATCCATTGACAAAGTGGACATTCTTTACGATGAGTACATTGAAAGCGCCAAAACAGTGGTGGATCTTCAGGATTTGCAGGACTACCTTTTTTTCACCTACAGCTGGGAGCTACGGAAAGCTCAAACAGAATCATCCGGATTGAAAAGTAAACAGAAATCGCATTTCAAATACCTGGCTTTCGAACGGATCAAGAATGACAAGGTTTATGATGTGGTAAAGGCCATCGGTCTAGACTCGGAAAAGTTTGGCGAAAACCTTTCGACCAACAACAAGATCTATCTGACTGAGGATTATAACGAAAAACCAGAAGAGTTTATCAAGAAAGTTGTGGAGGAAGGGTCTTATTTCGATAACGTTGAAAAAGCAACAAGTGCCGTCAAGCGTATGTTTTCGGAGCAGCTTGTTCATAATCCAAAACTGAGAGCTCATTTAAGATTAGCTTTCCAAAACTATTCCATCATTGACATTGAGCTCACCGAAAAAGGTAAATTGAAGATCACCGAGAACTCACCTTATGCCGACTTCAAGTACGCTATCAACAGGCCAACCGAATCATTCACCTATCAACCTGATCTTTTTTTGAGAATGCTTGAAGCTGAAGCGTCCGGTTACGTTCACATCAAGATTGGATTGAAGGCAGCATTCGAAAATTTCACTAACCATTTGTTCTCGTTTCTCTCCTCCGACGGTACATCTGATTTGAGTATTTCTTGGAATCAGCTGAGAAAACAGTGCTTAGATGCTGCATTGTCAAGTTTGGTGCCTCTTGTATCCTCTGATGTGAAGGAGAAAATCAAAACAATAAGCGAGCGGGCTTTGTTGTATGACATCAGAGAGAAGGTCATGAACAAAGTTGACCAAGCACCATTCCACCCATTACCAAACGCCAAGGGAACTATTCCAAAAGTTCTCGCTATTTCCAATGGTGACGGTAAACGTGATTCAGCAATCATCGCTGTTGCTATGGATTATGACGGCACTGTCTCGGAGCATATAAAGTTCGAAGAGCATTACAAGCATCATAATTTTGAGAAGTTGTTTGTTGAAATTGTCAATAAGTTCAAACCGGAGGTGGTTGCCTTGTCGAGCTCCAATGTTGAACTTTCACAATTGGCAAAACACATTCAAGAAATCATTGCGTTGAACAACATTACAGTGGATGTTGATGTGGATGATGAGTACAATGGAGAGCCTATCCCTTTACCTGTGATATATGTTCCAAATGAGACGGCTAAACTTTATGAGCATTCCGACAGAGCCGTGCAAGAATTCAGCCACAAGCCGGTTGTCGCAAGATTCTGTATTGGAATTGCAAGATATGTTCAGAATCCATTACTGGAGTACATGGCTCTCGGCGACGCTGTGACATCTATATCAATTCACAAGCATCAAAATCTTCTGCCACAGGAGAGAGTTAAGGAGGCCATTGAGTCAATTTTTGTGGATGTTGCTTGTTTGGTGGGAATCAAAGTCAATGAAGCTGTGAGGTCCCCATACTTGTCCATAATGTTACAACATATTGCAGGATTAGGACCAAGGAAGGCCAGCAGTTTGATCAAAGGTATCGAGTCCAATGGAGGTTTCCTGCTGAGACGGGAAGATTTGATTGTCAAAGGTCTGACAACAAAGGTTGTCTTTTTGAATTCCGCACCTTTCCTTGAGCTCCCAGTTCCCGACAGACCTGATAAAGACATTGAATTATTAGATGGTACAAGAATCCACCCAGAAGATTACGAATTAGCTAGGAAGATGGCAAGTGATGCACTTGACCTGACAGAAGAAGAGAAACAGGAAGTCGAACAAGAAGAAGGCGGTGTGATTAACAAGCTGTATGAAGAAGGAGTGGAGAAACTTGATGACCTTCTTTTAGAAGGATATGCAGATCAGCTGGAGGAGCATGGCCACAGGAAAAGAGCCACATTGGAAATGATCGAAGAGGAACTTCAGAACAATTACGAAGAGTTGAGAAAGTCGTTTCATATTCCAACTGAAGACGAGGTGTTCCAGCTTTTGACGGGAGAAAGCAAAGAGACTTTCCAAAAAGACGGTCTTGTGTCGGTCATTTTGCAGAGAGTTGATAACAGGTTTTTGCTAGCTACTACACAAGCAGGAATTTCTTGCAATATCTCGAGAGCGAACATTTTGGAATACGGTGACAACACAAACCTCTTGACTCAGTATCAATCTGGACAGGCTGTTCAGGCGGTGATAAAGACTGTCGACTATGCCAGCTTCAGAGCAGAACTCTCACTGCTGAAAGGTGACATTTTGCACGCCTTGACTGGAAAGCAGTTTGAGAAGTTTAGAGGTCTTTGGGACTTTGATGCTGAGGAACGAGACAAACAAGCAGAGAAGGAGAAGGAAAACAAGGAAAACAAGATGAAGAGATTCCTCAAGCATCCATATTTCCATAACTTTGATTCCAGACAAGCTGAAAATTTCCTTGCATCCAAATCCAATGGGGAGTTTGTAATCAGACCTTCGTCAAAAGGCGTTGATCATTTGACTATAACATGGAAAATTGACAACCAACTTTTCCAACATTTGGACGTTGTGGAACTTGAAAAACCAAACGATTATACTCTTGGCAGAATCTTGGAAGTTGGGGGATTCAGATATCATGATCTTGATGAGTTGATTGTCTCTCACATAAACAATTTGTCTTCTAAAGTAGAAGAAATTGTGCACCATGAAAAGTTCAAGAATGAGCCATTGAGCGATACCAGAGAATGGCTTGTGAGATACTCCAAAGCTAACAAGAACAGGTCGTGTTATTGTTTCTGTTACAACCATAAATCTCCAGGCTGGTTTTTCCTTCTCTTCAAATTAAGTGAACGGAATGATAAGGTTTACACATGGAACATCAAGGTGTTGCCAAACGGATATCAATTGCACGGAAACCTGTATCCAGATATGGTCCATTTGTGCAATGGGTTCAAGAAATTATTGCAAAACCAAATGAGCAATAATACTTCCAGCTACACAAGTTATGGAAGATACTGAGCAGTGAAGACACTGTGAATGATTGTGGCCTGTTTTCTAGACAATTGAAACACCATTTGTACTGTACTATAAAGCTTTCTGTAACGGTTATGAATTTTTGCTTACCTAATCTAAAGTTGTACCCTCCTACGCGATGAAGTTTTGTTTAGAGGGAGCACGAGGTACGGTATAATTGTCCCTTCAACAAGAGGTTGAGCGTTGAGAAATGGCGTCAAGATTGTTGAGCGTGGTTACCTGGGCTGTGACAATTGCGACACTTTTGCTGAATGGCTACATATACACATATCCGAGTCTGAATCCTGAGCAATGTTCATGGAAACACATCTACCTCAACGAGGAAAAGTTGACCAATTTCGAGCAGCAATTGCTTGCTTTACCGTACATTGGAGACCTCTATAGAAGATACTTCATCTCAGAGGATAATGACTTGTATCCCTTCCCTAAAGATATCAGATTGTTGGGGATAGGAGATCCACAGATCAATGGAAATTGGCCTTCGACCAAGTATATAAAAAGGCTTGATAATTTCGGTAACGATTATTACCTTGGCCACATCTACTATGTGATGAAGAATCGTCTCGAACCTACACATGTTGTTGGGCTGGGAGACTTGTTTTCTTCACAGTGGATTTCTGATTCCGAGTTCTATAACCGAACCAGACGGTACATGACAAGACTGTTTCCACGGCCTATCGAACAGACGTATGCTGAGTTGGATTTTATTGCTGATCATGTTGACGTTGATTGGAGAACACATCATGACTGGTTCAATTCAAATCTTGGATCTGGATATTTCCTGAAGCCGGAATATTACCATTATGAGAGCGTGGTGGATTGGACCAGTGCCAATTTCAGCCATGAGCCGCTATTTATTAATGTGACTGGGAATCACGACATAGGATATGGAGATACTACTTATCAGCATATGTGCCGGTGGAGACGACTTTTCGGCAAGGACGACTACTGGATTGAATATGATAACGACACTGATCACCCGTGGAGAATCGTTGTTTTGAACTCTCTTGCTCTGGACGGGCCATTGTTGCAGCCTGAATTCCAGAAGTATACCTGGCAGTTCATTGAGACGTTAGAAAACCGCGATTATCATGGATCCACAATTTTACTGACCCATATTCCAATGTACAAGAGGGAAGGCTTGTGTGTTGACGGGCCCAAAGTAGAGCTATACAACGAAAAGAATTGTCATCCTGGGGGAGAATACCGCATTGGGCTTTTGAAGTCGGAAAATCATCTACAATACGAAACCTCGCAGAGGGTTTTGAATGCTGTTTTCAAAGATGACAAATCGGGGGTCATTGTCACGGGACATGATCACGAAGGATGTGAGAACTTTTACAATTACAACAGAGAATCAGGTATTTGGGAAGCTTCAAAGTCAATTGATTCTGATAAATATATCAAAGAGGCCACCGTGCGGTCGATCATGGGTGATTTTGACGGAAACACAGGACTGTTGACAGGCCATTTCAACAACGAAACTAGGGACTGGGAATTCGATTACACGTTGTGTCCATTTATAGTGCAGCATGTCTGGTGGGCTGCCCAGATCGGAATTGGGCTCACAATTCTGCTACAATCTGCCAGCTTTTTGTTTTGAATCCCAAAGATGCCAAAACAAGGCGCAGAAGCTGACAAGTCCCCATATAAAAATTGAAAAATTTTCTATGTATTAACTTTCCCAGCTTGTACAGCTTTTTCTTTCTCTATCGAAAGTTTACCTCCGATAATTTGGCAAGCTGTTAGTGATAGAGGCTCTCTGAGACATTTAAGTATGTCTTGGAGACTCTGTTGAAGGAAGAGCATCATTGGAATCGGTATTACCTGTATATGGTGAGCAATTGTCGCCTATTAATTTAGGGATGTTGCTTTTGATCGGTTCTGTTTGGTGTTCTTCATGTTTATTGATTGTTGACTCTAGTCGGACAGATAGATTGCTGGTCTCAAGAATGTTTCATTTGGATAAAGACGATGATGCATCCCGTAAGACCAGTACATTAAAATCAGGATTCCAGACACTTTGTGGGACTCTGTGTAAATTCTAAAAGTGGGTTTGAGTTTCCTTGAACTTACAACACATCATTTCCCAAATACCTAGTATTCCAATTGTCTAGTGACTAACTGGATCGGTCTCTGCAGCACGGTGGATCGAAGACCAGCACAGATCTGGCATTTACACCTTTGCACCACTCAGCCTTACTTGAATATGGTGATGTGGCGTCGGATCTGCGTTCTCCCTATTAGGAACTGTAATTTGAGGCGAAGTAAAACCGCCTATTTGGGTGTTTGTGTGATGAAACTAACATAAATAAACAAGAAGCTGTTTTAGTAACAAATTGCTATTCTTTCAGCTATTAATGGGTCTTTGTTATTGATAAGGTTAAGTGACAGGTCGCACCATCAGAGCTGGTTCTTGTTTACTTGTACATATATTCGCTAAATTGAGGAAGTGCTAGTCTTCTAACGCATCTTACAAGGTTACAAAGTTCCCTTTTGTTGAACCTTTTTCCCAGGAACAGCTCTTTTCTTTTACAGACTAAATGTTTTCCAGAAAGAAAAAGGAAGCAGCTCCACCGCTCCCCAAGTTATTGGAGCTTTATAATGACGTTGCAAATAGGTCGCTCACAAACCTCAGTCTCGAACAGAACAACAGGGCAATCGAAGCTTTGTCGGGTTGGAAATCTCTACATGTGAGCGCACAAGGTCAGGTGGAAGCCCTTGAACGGTCAATTGCCGGCCAGGAGCTCACTGAAGAGGAGTCTTATATTTTTGATGAAATCCACATCTTACAGGCGCAGGCAGACGATCACATGGAGAGATTAGACAGAAAAATAGGAGGCCAGCCGACCCAGACCAATAATTCCTTGGAAAACCGACTGTCGCCTCCCGGCTCGAGGTCCAATACAACTACAGCTTCTGTGCCCACGTTGAGATCCAACATTCCCGTCACTCTGAACACCAAGAAACCGGTTGTCAAACCGTTGAAAAAATCGTTGAGACCAAACAACAATGTTTCCAACAGTAGCGCTCCTAATCTAAACCAATCGTCTTCATCGCTTTCGCAAGTGAGTGCCAAGCAAGCTGCAAACCTTATATGGGCTCCCTCAACAAGTCTCTCAAGCTCCAAATCCTACTCGTCCAGCTCTCAAAATGATCTGTTTCGAGATTTCGACGGGAGTGCAGATGATAATAGAGACTTTTACAAACAGGAAACGCTCAGGCAGTTACAGCAGACTGGAAATATCTCGAGAGCCCACAGATACAACAAGAGCGTGGACAACTTGATTGATTTGTCGGATGATCCTCCTTATAGGGACCCTCAGCCCAAAGAGGCGCCCCGTGAAAGGGTGCCGCCAAAGCAACAACCGGTTAAATCTTCTGCGGATCGTGCGAAAGCAGCTCTGAAGATATCTGCAGCAGTGAAACTTCCTCATAAATCGGCTCCTGTGACCTCGAGGCAACAACAACTCACTTCGCCCACAAGATCTACTTCCAGGGCCTCGCCTCCGCCAGCAGCGGCTCCTCGACATGCAACAAGAAGATCTGCTCCAGCGTCTGGGCGATCTGGTGTTTCACCAGGTCCTGTGGCGGCTGGTCAGAGACAGAAGGCAGCAAATCCTTCGTCTAGAAAGGTCTCACCAATCACTAATGAACGAGGACAAAGTGCTCCTGCAGCTGATATTTCTAATCTGACCAAGGAGTTTGCTGATGCTTCCACGAAAGATACTGAGACGTTGGATAGTGATAATTCGATCGAAGAGGACGAGAATCGTTTGATCGAGTCATTGAGAGGAGTGGACCCTATAGCTGCCAAACAAATATTGAACGAAATCGTCATTCATGGGGACGAAGTTCATTGGGATGATATAGCAGGATTAGAATCTGCTAAAAACTCTTTGAAAGAGACTGTGGTCTATCCATTTTTGAGACCCGACTTGTTCAGTGGTCTGAGAGAGCCTGCAAGAGGAATGCTGTTATTTGGGCCTCCCGGTACGGGAAAGACTATGTTGGCTCGTGCTGTTGCAACAGAATCCAAGTCTACTTTTTTTTCCATTTCTGCCTCTTCCTTAACCTCCAAGTATTTGGGTGAGTCCGAAAAACTTGTTCGTGCATTATTCCAATTAGCCAAACGATTGGCTCCGTCGATCATATTTGTGGACGAAATCGATTCGCTGCTAGGAAGCAGAGACAATGATGGAGAAAACGAGTCTTCTAGGAGAATCAAGAATGAGTTCCTAGTGCAATGGTCTGACCTCACGAAGGCTGCTGCTGGACGAGAACAAGGAGAAGATTTACAAAGAGTGTTGGTTTTGGCTGCAACAAACTTACCTTGGGCAATCGATGAAGCAGCAAGACGAAGATTTGTGAGAAGACAGTATATCCCATTACCAGAATATGATACCCGAAAGGCACAGTTTAATAAGCTTCTTTCTTATCAGAAACATACGTTGACTGACAATGATCTGGAAGAGTTGATCCAGCTCACAGATACATTTTCTGGCTCTGACCTTACTGCTTTGGCTAAAGATGCTGCAATGGGACCATTAAGAGAGCTTGGTGATAAGCTGTTGCTCACGTCAAAGAGTGAAATCCGCCCCATTGGCCTCCAGGATTTTATCGACTCGTTGCGGTACATTCGGCCGAGTGTTTCAAAAGAAGGTCTGGAGAGGTTTGAAGAATGGGCCAAGTTGTATGGTTCGTCAGGTGTCTGAGTTGTCTTCACCATCAAACAGATACTGTTGGAGAACCACGTTGAACATGCATATTAATCAAAATTAATGAGACTACTTAGTTGTATCGTTTAGATTCAATATAATTTATCTACCATGGGTTTCTAAAAATATAGAAAGTTAAAAGTGAGATAGAATTGAAAGATAATATAAAACAAAGCAGCTCTTAGTTTAATGGAATCTAGAAAAAAGACCCTTCTTTTCTCTATGGGATTTAGACTCACTGGCCCCAGCTAATGTATCATTTTCCGACTGTTTGAGAGAAGCATCCAACGCTGAGTTAGGCAGAGTTCCTCTGGAAGCTGCAGCTCTTCTGAGGTCTCTAGCCTTCACAAACTTGGATTCTCTCATGAGTTCTTCGAACATCTGAATTTCGCTCTCATCTTCTGGATCTCTTCTAGCGTTTTTGAACAACAAACCCATCAAGATCAGCAATTCTGCCCTCATTTTTCTCACCTCTAGAGTCTGAGTTTTATCGTTGAGAATTTTGGAACAGACCTGATTCAGTGTTCCTTCCATCTCGAACTTTGAAGACACCCACGCCACAGAGATGAACTTTCCAGTCATCGCCCTTTCTATTCTAGCCTTTTCATATTCATCAACATCTCCTGTTTCTTCGATTTGAAGCTTTTCCATGGCCTCGACGGCCGACTGGGCCTCCGAGGCCGTCGAGACCATCGACCACACATTTTTGAGGGTACTGTGACTTTGTTTCAACGAGGAAGACACTTTATGGAACTTACCCAAAATGGCTTTTTGAGATTTTAGAAATGCCTGCCCTTTGAACAGATACACTTTTCCAATCAAATGACAAATTTCCACTCCAAATGACTCAATTTTGAGCGACTCGATCTCCTTGCTCACCTGCTCTTGGAACTTGGTCACGTCCTCGTTTCTCAAATACCCTCCTGAAGAAGAATCTATAACGGGTTTCATTTTCTTAATCAGTTTAGCAGCCAGCTCCTCCACCTTTTTGGCCTCCTCTTCCTGTCTTTTTTTCATCTTCTCCATGTCTATCTTTTGTCTTTTAGAGCCATGGGGCTCCTGTGCAGCTGTCTGGACAGCTGCCTGGCTGGCAGCAAGTCCCCCATGTAATGCCAACTCCTGGTTTTCCGAAACAGAGGCTCCTTCGACGTTCTCTGTTCCATTACCGTCCATCTCGTCAAACATCGCCGTCAACAGAGTCAATTTACCAATATACTCCTCAAATCCTTCTCCACCAAACATCATGCTGAACAGCTCCCGAGGATTCACCTCTTCGGCCATGCCGCCGGTTTTCGAGAGTTCTTCTCTACCAACTTCGTTGTAAAGAACTCTTTTTTGTGGGTCACTCAAAACCTGGTACGCCTCTGAAATCTCCTGGAACTTTGTCTCGGCCTCCTTATCATTCGGATTTTTGTCCGGATGATATTTCAGTGCCATTCGTCTGTAGGCCTTCTTGATCTTCACATCATCGGCATCCACGTCAATGGACAATAAGTCGTAATAGTATGTCTCCTTCACCATTTTGGACGGGGATTCTTTACCGAGACAAAACCTCTGTACTGAATGTCACACCTCAAGGGCACACAAACCTCTTTGGCACACCCTTTTCTATATTCTTGGCCGTTCAAACTGTTCACCGTAGGGGAACATTTACATGATGAAACTCGTGCAGAAATATTATTTCAAGGCGCAGTTTTTCGAAGCTTTAACCTCAATCGTTGTCCACCATAACCACCTCTATCAGCCACTGAGCATGTTGAGATGGCCAGTGATGCTCACTAGGAGGTTTCAGTCATCTGTGAGACGCAAAAGAGCAACATTTAAAACACCCAAATCTCCTCTCAGTCTCGAAGACGTAAGCATGTTCTCCATTACTAAAGACATAACCTCTGACATTCGCAGTTCCTCATCCGCAACCAGACTCTGAAAGTGTATCGTGACATGCTCCGAGTCATTCACAGTAAGTAGCAATGACTGATATTTTCGACTACTACTAACATGTCCAGAATTACCGGACCCTCTACAAAGAAAAGAGCTCTCCTTGTACGCAAAACAGGAGTTCCGGTCAAGCAAATCAGTGACAGACCTCGAGCTGAAGAAATCGCTACTCACGAGCGGGATTCGCCAGTTCAAAAGCGTTGCCAGTAACCTGGGGCTGTCGCTACCAAATATTAAGTTCTAGCATATGATTTTATGTTCGTTAAGTTTATGTATATACAGAAATGACAGCAATCAACGTTTTACCCACGCAGGCATCTTTCTAGCCTTGAGTTTTCCTGGCTTCTTTCTCTCGACAACTCTGTGGTCTCTGGTCAAACATCCTGCAGAAAATAATCTCTTTCGGAGCAATGGATTGTGGATGGTCAATGCTTTAGCAATTGCCAACCTAATAGCATCAATCTGCCCAGTGGATCCACCACCTCGGGCCACAGCAAACACATTGTACAGTCCTTCACTTTCAACAACTTGCAACGGGTAGAGAGCTCTCAATCTGTCATTGAGTTTAGGGAAAACGCTGGTGAGGGGCTTGTTGTTCACAAGAACTTCTCCAGTACCTTTCACCAAATAGACCTTAGCACCCGAAGCTTTTCTGCGGCCAACTGCCACAGCTCTTCCCAGATCATCCAGTTCTTTGGTCTTTGTAGTGACAGCAGCAGTTCCTTTTTCCCTTCTGTATTCTTGTAACAATGTGTCGATCTCATCGTTTTTCAATTCCGGATCTATCGAATCCAGTCTCTTCAACACCGTTATCAATTTGTGATATTCCGTCACCTTCAACTTGTTGCCTCCTCCAATTTCCTTGTAATCCTCAAAAGTCAACCATGACTTATTCAATGTGTTCTTCTTGTTGAAAGGCAGTCTCAAATACTTGTTGAGCAGATCGGTAAGTTTGGAAATATGGTCTTCATGAAACGGGTTTCTCGCGTAAAAGGTGGCCATTGTAGGAACAAGCCGGTCCTTCTCCAACTCAGGAACATTCAGGCTTGACTTTGGGTCCCTGTAATATTGCGAAATCGGGCCTATTCTCACCCCCCGAAAAGGTCTTGTTTTTCTCCGTCCAACACTTTGAATCCCAGAGAACCCGTCTTTTGAACCGGCGCTCGTCGTGCTCTGAAATCTCGTGAGAGTAACCTTTCGGCTTAAACCTCCAGAGACTTTCAAGAAATCTCTGCCAAACATCTCGATGCCCGTTGCTTCGACAGCTGCCAAGAATAAATGTCGTTCTACCAACTTACTTGGTTCTGATCTGATACCTTGGTCTTGAAAACAAAATTTTCTTCCACCTTGGTCGTGTTCCAGAACCAATATATAGCCAAGCTAGCTAACAGCTACAGAAGATCAACCAGTCAACTGTCACATTCTACAAACCAGAAACGAGGCTTTGAATGTCCATGTCGCTAGTTTTCTACCCAATTGAGTGGAACAACTCGGCCAAGAATCTCTGTATCACGCACTATACGAAATAAACAGCCCAGCTCAACAACGTCACGCGACGTTGATCACGCGCACCCATCTCTCTACGCAAACTGGCTACCAGAGTCGCTGAACTGGTCTTCGTCGTCGTTCTGAGGTGCTGGCTGCAACGCTGTGGTTTCTGTCTCTGCCAGGCCGCCCTTTTTCAATTTGTCCTCCTGCTCCACCTTGTCCAAGTGTTCCTTCAGCAGCTCCCGCAGTGCGTCGTTCTTTCTGCTCACCATCAACAGATCATCTGGCGAGATTGTCTTTCTTTTGGCATGTTTGGCAAACAATTCCAGATCTACCCCGACTTCTGTCAGTTGTCTGTAAACCAGTTCGACTAGTCCTGCCACAAATCGGGGCGTGGCAGTCAGTTCTGAGTTGGGGTCCAACGACAACTTTCGCGTTTCTTGTTCCACAATCTTGGAGATGCTGTACCACATATTTGCCTTGAGATGTGTTGCTATTTCTTTCTCCTCTGAGGTGAGAATCTTCATCTTGTCTGCTGATAGTGATTGTCGATTCAATCAGTACTGTAAAACGATAGATAAAAGGATAATTTCTTTCGAACGTCGCGGGTCGCGTCTTCTGATCGAAGCGAGTGATAGATATATATTTTAAAGGCTGTTGTTTTCTGTGAAAATTTACTCCAGAAAACTACCGGACAAAAACTACAAAAGTAAATAAGCAAAGCAAACTGGCCTGTTCTGGAAGCTGCGCTAAACAGTATTCACAAACACCGTCATAACTCTATCACCAGCCTCGTGGTCCTTTTAGCAGAAAGCCATCGTAAACGGAGAGTAGATGAAAGAGTTCTCAGCCAGACTCACACCGATTTGAGGTCCATCAGTGCAATTGCTGCAATCTCCTCATCACTCTTGCTTGCCAATCCAGGCGTCAGAGGGCTCGACATTTCGGGTTTCACCATCTGGACGGTCACAGGCTTTGCCGAATGTTGGTCTGTGGAGCCATTAGGGTGTATCACTATACTGGCCTGGGTGTTCCTCCTCAAGGTAGTTGGTCCAATGGCCTCCCAATCTTCCTCATCTGTATAATTGTCCTGTTCACTGCGGACAGAGGTATTTCGCAAATTATCCGTAGAGGGGACAGCATTGATCATGACATTGCTCACTTGATCGTGTATCATGACAGGACCATTTGATGGTGATATGTTTGTTCTTAGAAAAGATTGCCGTGATACACTCGAAGAATTGGAGAAAGAAACTTTGGGTCTTCGTTTCGAGTTCGGCACCAGGCCGTCAGGAATCGAACCCGCGTCCAGATCCATGTTCTCGTCGAGCGCAGCCTCTATAGATTGGCTGGTGAATGAGCTTCTTCCCTTTCTCGGCTTGGTGATACCACCAAACGAAGGCCGACGGTTTCCACTGGTAAGTGATCCCGATCGAAGAATTTGTTTGGCACGTTGGCCGGTATTGAAGTCGCCTTCGAAACTAAACAAAGCACCGTCCTCGTCGTCGTTCGAGCCGCCGTTGGTGAGATCCAAATCGTCCTCTTCTTCGTCGGAAGAGGATTCAATGGCTTCGTCAAGAGAATATTGTCTTTCTTTGAACGAATTGCGGATGTTCTGTAATGGCTGCAGACTTGGCGATATTGGAACCTTTGTGCTGTGTAAATCGTTGTTCGAATTAGTAATAGACTCGCGTCGATACGACACAGCAAGACCACGGGACTTTGGAGATACACTAAGTGCTCTTGCGGTGGATGAGCCCCGTCTTTCTTTTTTCTTAGAGCCAGCAACATGACCTTTCGGAACACTTGTGGAAACAGCAGCATTTCCAGAGGTATCTGGCGGACTTTCGGGTGACTTTTCTCTGCTTGCAATCGAAGCGTTTGTGTTCCTGATGTTAATTTGTTCCTCAGTGGCTTTCCTGGCTTCCCATTGCCCCCATCCGATCTTTTCAAAGATACAGCCAGTCTCCACGTCACCCATTTCCAAAGCTGACATGATCAGCCTTCGTTGCTTGGAGAGCGACAGTTGTCCAAAGCTCGGAATTTGGGATACCAAATGTGCTGTCAAATGTCTAATCGGTAGAGGACCTTCGCTCAACAGAATGTTGGCAACTCGCTTAGGTGTTATCTGAGAGGCTGCGGCAATTCCTTCGGGAGATGAGGTTGAGATAACCTTGTGCTCGTCAATGGAAGACTTTCTTCTTGCCTTTTTCTTCTGTTTCCCTGAAGCTGATCCGATTCCGGTGTTGGCTCCGGCGGTCGTGGCGGCTGAGGCGGCTGAGGCTAGATTGTCAATGCCAAAATGGCCCTTTTCATCCTCGTTGTCAACGACAATGTCGTCTGCATCATCTGAGTTCAACAGCGTCGATATCTGTGATGTGTGGTGTGCAGATGAGCGTCCTTTATCTGCTAAACTTTCGGCAAGAGTAGGTTGGTCCTCTTTTATATTGCTTGGGGTAGAAGAAGTGGTAGAGGTGGTTGTGGAAGAGGAGGGCAAAGGGGATGAAAATTCCCGTTTCACGGAACCAGAATGGTCTGTACCGTTCAGTAACGAATGAAGCATATTTGATGATGACACGGTGTTGCAGTTGGCGTTTTATAAATTAACTCTCGTTAATCAGCGAACACGCGTTTACCTGTCCTCTGGCAGTCGAAAAATCTGGTATACAATGGGTATATTTCTGGTGAGCAGTTCGGAAACCTGTCTTTTAGGATGTTTCTGGGTATATTTGGACAAATAAAAGTCTCTATTGAAGGACCAACAATGATAAAAAAAGGATAATAATTAGCTATTGCCGAAATTAATCTTGTTGTTAGACATAGGAAACGTCACAATTATTTGGAAAATTGGAAAAAAATGCTGGAAAGTTGAAAAATGTCATTAACTTCCCTTGCGTCAGCGATTTTTTCGAGGCTCGTTTTTACAGAGATGAGTGGGTTTAATTGTTTCACCAGCAAAATCAACAACACACGGCGAATTGCTCCTTGGCACTTGTCTTCCAGAAGAGCTTCGTTGTTGGGATTCACCGTAATGAAACTCGTACACAACACCATGGACTCGGAAATAAGAACGAATGTGGCTATTTCCGACTCGATTGCTTATCAACCCCTCCCCCACATTTTCGTGAGCCGGTTGTTGGGCCGGAGAAAAATTATCAGCATATGTGAAAAAGCTACTTCCTCCTTCGAATGATAACCTCTATAATCATCAGTGTATCTTGTTGCTTCACAACGAAGAAATACATAAAAAATAGAAAGTCAGGGCCTAATTACCTGGTTATCCTGAACAAAGACAGAGAGAGATCATTTGTCTGCCAAATTAAGTCACAGAAGAAACAAACTCATTCTCTTACAAAGCTGGGAAGTTTTCCTCGTTGAAAGCAATCTTCTTGTTGCCAGATGGCTTTCCAGAAAATCTGCCGGTAGGCTTGCCTCTTCCGGCAACAGGAGGTTTGCCTCCTCTACCTCTAGAGCTAGTGTTTCTTGGTTTATTTCTGTTGGTATCGTCTCTTGGTCCAGGAATGTTATCAGCAACAGTAACATCAACGTCCACAAATTGCTTGGTCTTCTTGGCCTTCTGTTTCGATTGCTTAACACTGGTAGGCTCGAAGAAAGACTCCTTTTCCTTCACCAAAACCTCACTTGTCCATTTGTCCTCAGCACCAGAATTGGCAGATCTCTTTGGCTTTGCAGCCAAGTCTCCTTGCTTTGATTGCAATTCATTGAAATAGTCGTCTAGAGTTTGGTAAACTGGCTCTGGAGCAGTCTCTTCCTCTTCAGCAAGTTCTTCTTCAGCATCAGCATCAGCCTCGGCTTGAGCCTCAGCCTCATCTCCAAGTTTGGTTCTCTGGGATTTGGCAGTCTCAGTCTTGCCAGTTCTGGAATGTCTGTCAAATTTAGAAACCTTGGTGCTTTTGCGCTCGGTGTTCTTTGGAGCACTAACATCGGCATTCTTGTTCTTGAACTTAGCACCAGCCTCGTTACCAGTAACAGAAGGCTTGCCGTTCTTTTTGGCTTTAGACTTGTCAGCAGAAGGAGGAGCATCCACTTTCTTTGAAGAAGTGTTCTTCTTCACAATTTCCTTAGGAGGAGCCACGTTCTCAGCCTCCTCATCGGAAACGTCGTTACCCAAAAGGATGTAAAGGTTCTATATTACAATGAATCTGTTAGTTTCTCCTGTCGTAATAGCAACTTGAGGCTTTTGGTTCCAGCTGATTGTAGTGATTATGCAAAAATCATGTTCTTCAGGTAAATTTAAAGCAGCCACACTTTGTCATTTCACCAAGAATACAAGCGAGCATAACTCTTTCCCACTTGTGACGTGACTTAGTCAGAGTCTTGAAGAAAACGACCAATGCAATTGTTCAGAGGCCAATTCAGATTTGCATGATGAATAAATCGCTTGTCTTCTAGCCAACAATCTTTTTTTTTTGCACAAAAAACTTGCTCAAAGATGCCAGTTTGAAACATGTTGCTACGTACCTTGTTGTTCGACATCGTCACCTGCCTTTATACAGTCTTTTGAAACCAAAGAGTTACCTTTAATAGTATCGAATTCTTTTGAAAGACACACACTTTCCAGCCTCCGTCTTAGCACTGAAAAATTTTTGTCGTCGAACTTTGAGTGTTTTGTCGTGTGCAGACGCAATTAAATTCAAAAGGCTCTCGGTGGCACTTCAAGGCTGTGAATATCACCAAACCGGCTCCCTCGACCTATCTTACCATTGGAAAACACCAAAACTCAGTCATCCATGGAACGGTACAAAAATACAATTCATAGTATTACATACATTTTGGCATCCTATGCTAATTCTCGGTACTGTGATTCTCAGTAATGTACACATCCCCGATCCTCCCCAAAAACTCTTTTAGAGCCATTCTCAAATCTGCCATCAGGTTCTTATCAAAGAGCTGGATTACCATTTCATGTACAACAGGGCAGCACTTTGTGAAATCCTCTTGATCCAACTGACTGTAAGCTTGCAAGATCTCGACAACAACAGGTCTCCAACTTTGTATATTGCGGGATTGTTCAACCTCATCTAGACCATTGTACCTCTCCAAAATAGTAGCTCCCATGGAGATCAAAATGTTAAGAGTCCTGTTCTTGGCTTCATCTTCGACTTTCTCTGAATCGCAATACAGTCTGAAAAGAATGCTAATGTAAACACCAGCAGATGAGGTTTCTTGCTTTAACAAATTGGGTAATTTGTCGATCACTCCAGCGTTCCACAACCTGACTCGCAGATTATAATCCTCGTTGAACTCTCTTGCAAATTTGTAACTATGTTCCAGTAGCTCAGAAAGCTTCAGAAGATTGGTCACAGGAATGGATTCATAGAACTCATCAATCTCAAAAAGATCAGAAATTATTTGAATCATGTGAAGCTGTAGCACACATTTGATCACGATCGTGGATTTCTCATTAGACTTCTCCGAATTTATCTGTTGCTCATCTTCATCCGAGACTTCATTGAATTTTGTGATATCTGAAAGTCCATTAACGGAATCATCTATTTTGCTTCCATTTTTGACTCCATGACCATTGGACCCCCTTAAAGGATCAGCTTTGAACAGCTCTTTTGCCGTTGTCAATTCAAACAGCTCCGCAAATGCAATGTTGATCTTGTCCCAATGTTGCTGATTGAACTTCACTAAGTTTTGCAGGATCAAATCCTTCAAACAAGAGATACCAATTTTGGATATCGTCTCATTCTGCTGGCAGATACATGAAACCAAAAGCTTAAGATATCCATCCATCATTCTGTTCAGAGTCTCAAAGTAATATCCAAACAGAGCCATCATGTTTCTCAGTGCTTGGATTAATGTGGTCGACAACCAAAAAGATAAATCGTCACGGTTTGAGCTGACCTCCCAATGATCTCCTAGGATGTTGAACATAGGAAATAGAAGCTCTTCACATATTTTATCCCAGAATTCCCCTTCAAAACGACCTCCACTTTCAACCAAAACGTCGAACAAAAAGTTCAGCGCCTTAGATCTAACTTCCAAATCGTCACCTGTCATGATAACATCATGAAATCCAAATAAGATTGGGAAGTATAGCTCCACAGGTGCAGAGTCATTATTTTCATTTTCAGCTTTTTTGGTGACAGTCTTCACAAGTTTTTGCATAGCTTGTAAAGACTGTAGACTAGTCTTTTGATACTTTTCATTTTTGGCGTACTCACTGAGACAAGACACCAAGGAACCAAATCCATCTAGCTTAAAAATTTGCTCAAAATGGTTTTTGAGAATCATACTCACACAAGAGAAGCCTTTAGCAACCAAATGCTCATTGTTGTCTTTGGCTGAGTTGGACAGGATTTCTAGAAGAGTAGTCCATCCGGATTTAATTGATTCAGCTTTCTTTTGAACCATATACTGAACGCAATCCAAGACCATCTCTTTCACTTGCAAACGCGGAGTATTCAGCATGATATAATCGAATGGTTTCAAAAACTCTCTTTGGAACTTGAAATGAGCCAATTCCTCAATTTCAAAAAACCTTTCGGACAACTGCCTCAAAGAATCTAATGCAAAGAAAGCAATGGATATATTCTGGTGACATCCAAACTCATTGAACTTCTCATTCATCACTGCCCAGAGAGCGGACCATTGCACTCTAATTCTGCTCATGTTATAATAACAAACGTCAACCATTTTTTGGAGAGAGAATATTCGAGGATTCTGGCTTTGGCCTGATGATTCGATTTCCTCGTGAGCAACATCACTGAGAGCAGCGATAAACTCAAAAATTCCGTTACCTTTGATCTCAGAACTTTTGGAGAAAATTCTGTCCATCGCCACATCCAAATCAGTGGAGTTTATCCTCAGTCTCATTTCTGCAGAAAGCTTCTGATTAAAATGATGCTGAGATGTTTGCTCTGATAGTGACTGCTTTTTTCCAAAAGACGAAAAGAAACCTTGCGATTGGCTCAAGTTATGTGATCTCAAACTTTCAACAGATGTTCTGCTTGCCAACCTTGCATTAAGAAGATCAGGTATTGATTCAGAATCCACGCCTTGAGATAGAAGTTTTAGTCGTTCAATTTGAGAAATTGAAGTCAAAATGCTTCTCCAGGAAGACTTTAATGTGGAGTTTTCTTTGACAGCAACATCAAGAAGTGTATAAATGGCGTCAACATTCTTATCCTTGAGTTCCTCTGGATTATTAAGATTGCAAAATTGAACAAGGGCCCTAATGAAAGAGGTTCGAGCATAGTCAAGATCAAAAATGCAAGAAATATGCACCGAAAGTTTAATTCCCTCTAATAAGATCTTTGATGTGTCATCATCGTCGTACTCTTTAAATGGAGGCGTTAAGCCTGCAAGAATTGACATCCACAAATTGTCAAATATGGAACGCACATGATCTGCGTTGTTGTTTGTGCTCGCCGAGTAAAATACAACCTTAGAGTTGTTTTTGGCTAAATTGCGCAGAGATTTGACAGCCTGTTCCGTTTTCGATGACATTTCCTTTGATGCTTTGGCGTAAGCTTCTTTAACGAGGTCTTTACCACCAAATAATGTTGATGATTGTTGAATTTGTCTGATGTCGCTTGATATTAAAGCAGCTTGTTGCTCACTTTTCAAAATGATTTCGTCATTTTGAATATCTGTATAGATCTCCTGAAGAAGACCAGGGTCCAAATCTTTGCCATCGTCAATGCCTCTATTATTGTTTCTGAAATCCTCAAGAGTCATTCTCTTTTTCACTTGTGGGGAGTGTTGATCTGTGTTGAGCAGAATAACAGAGTAAGACAGAATGTATACTGTATCCGCATTTGCAAAAGTTGAAGGGTTATCGTTGACATATTTCTCGGCAAACTTCAGCATAAACCGATCGATCTTTTGTGATTCACCAGGTAGTCTGAAATGTTGCAAAAAGTATCTCAATGCTTCCAAAAATCCTTTTTCTTTGAATTGCATCAAGTCCACAAACTCGTGCATAATTGCAATATTTTTCTCATCTCCCTCACCAAGATACTCCCCAACTGCAGATTTGTCTAAGATATCCGTTTCCAGAAGGAACTTAGCAATTGCTACCGGTGTGTTATCAGATATGAAACCATTTTCCAGCAAAGATTTGATTCCCTTCTTTGGAGAATAATTGAAAAGTCTGACACTTTCCAGAAATGCCGTCTTTCTCTGTTTGACGCTTTCAAATTGAGAGACGGAGGCATCGTCAACTGCAGACGTTGGAGTCTCACTCACAGAAACACTAGACGCATCGATTGACATCTGGGAAATCTGATTCGATGTGGAAGAGCTATTCGTCAACGCCCTTCCTCTCTCAGAAAGAAAAGCTACTGTCGACTGGCCTTCATTGGCGCTGAAGGAGGCGACCAAAGGTTCTCCACTCCAAGAGTCCAATGATTTCAAGAACGACACAATACAACTGATGGAAGTCATTTTCAGCGCATACTCAACTGGAAAGTTGAGTGAGGCGTCTGGATTTGGAGGATGTCCACCCAATTTTGTCACATTTAACTGAGGAACATCGCTCAAGTCGTATGTTGCCAGTTTTCTCGTCAAGCTTTCCCTGTAATTGACTTTCTGAGTAGGTGTGGCATCCACTCTAGTTAAAGCAAACTTTGCAAGGTAGTCCATAATCGACTCGCATAAATTGGGCATCATAGTATCACAGTCATAATTTAAATACAACTCAATGATAGCTTTTGGAGACTCGCATATTCTTTGGACCACAGCAAGAAGATATCTCTTTTGATGGGCAGTTGACGTTTTCATCTCACTGACTGGGAAATAAATCTCCTCTAGAAAAACAGGAATTTCTGATTTAAACTGGTCCCTTAGCTTGTCAACCATTATCCAATAAATTTCCAAGCTTATTTCGTAAACTGGCGCAAGTTGAGATGCCGCATTTCTTGAGAGAACCAAACACAAATACTTTCTAACTGCGTCCACTAGTTTTGTTCTCTCATTTGTCGCTCTGTTGACTATATTGCAATCTTTGTCCACAAAGTTTTCCACGTGATTTTTCAAAATCCAGTGAATGATATGAAGAGAAAGTAACTTGGATCTAATTGCGTGAGATCTCATGTCGATGGACTCATTCTCTATCACCTTGACTGACAAGTTGCACATTGATCTGAATACAAGGAATGCATCCTTAACAATAAGCTCTTCTTCGTTACCATAGATTTCGTCGGAATTCACTTGAACATCATCAATTTGCATGTTCTGCTCCATCTCTTGTAGAGTGAGTTTTTGAGCCTGCAAAACTTCTGTGGAAACGCCGGCATCGCCATTACTGAGCGAGAGATCTCCTCCGTAGAGAGAATCTGGGTTGTGGTGCACTTTGCCTCGTAGCGTGGCCACTTTGTCAAATACGATATTCACAATTTGAGTCAAAGTTGCTTGTGCGATTCCCTGATTCACAGGAGAAAGGGATAGTAAAAATATGTTGTAAATTTGTCTGACGGCTTGTAGCAAGACCTTGCCGTGAATTGGCATCGACTCATTCAATATGGCTCCTGTTAACACACGAATAACTTGCAGTTCAATTCTCTCACCTGTGCCCTCTCCATCAAAACATGAACTGATTACTTGAACAGCAGCTTCGATCAAAGGGATCGTTTGATTTTGGGGAGCAGACACAGGAGCACTTCCTTCGATATTGGTGTCGAGATCAGCATATGTTTTGAGATCAGGCTTCAGTTTCTTGTATTGGATATTGATTGGCTCGTGGAAGACGTTGAAAGTGAAAATTTTGCTCAGACAGTCCAAGGCAATAATTTTTGCTTCCACATTACTCTTTTCACAAGCAAGTTTCAAAGTCTCAAACAAAACCACTTCTTCTGGCAACTCTCCTTTTACAAGAGTTTGGATCGCCTTTGATGCAGCGTCAACGAGATCTTTGTGTTTCTTGGTAACTTCTTTGATGGCTATTATATTTTGGAAGGATGACTTAATGAAGGTAATTATTGCAGTCTCGTTGACCGTTGTCACGTTGCTCGTGGCTCTTCTTCTAGTACTGTTGGCTGGCGTCAACGACGCTGCCAAAGAGGCAGACTCTTGCGGTTTTTGCGAGTCGGTAGAACTGGAGGTTATTGTGTTTGCCTCTTCTGTCTTATCAGTTTCTTTGTCCGTTGCTGATCCATTGGGGGTCGGGCTTGTTATTTCGGGATTACTCGACCCATCATTTCCTTCAACTTTTACTTGAAGGTCTTTTTCTAGAATTGATTTGTTTTGTTCGACTGTTTTTACCACCTCCGGAGACTCCGTCACTTCTAAGTCTTCCCTTGTGGTGTCACTCATTTGTCGGAAAAGCCTTGGTGTGATATCTGATTGAAATCAGCAAATTTTGGGCTTACGACTAGTGATAACAAATACTGCTGGTTAAAGAAGTGTCCTCGAACGCCAATTGACTTGTTTTCTAAAATCGACCCTGTCCAGCTACAAAAAAATCAAGCCGAGTTTTCTAACCAAGCCATATTAAGAACACCCGCAAAAAAAGTGCTCCCCCTTCCAAAGACCTTCAAGTCCTGTGAGAAAATTAATTTTTCGTGCGGGAGCGACCGTGCTGCTTGACCAATAACCGCAAAGCCTTGTTCTACGACAGACAAGTTGTGTTAAACAAAGATAAATCATTTACAAACTTTTGTTATTCATAATGTAAATAGCGATATCTTGTCATGGATCTATACAGTCCCAACATCCTAAACATGAGCCGGACTTATGTGAATCGATACACAATTACCAGCATTATTGAAGATCATCCCATGACCTCCCCTTCACTTGTTTTAGTTCCTCCTGGGTGTAGACATGACCGTTGGTGAAATAACCAGAGGCAATCTTGGCGTCAATCTCAACTCGAGAATCGGCAGGGAGAAGCTCATCAGGAATCTCAACTCTCTCGACAATTTCTATTCCTTGATCCACTGTGGCATCGTATTTCATGTTACTCATCGACAACATTCTATCGATTTTTGTGATTCCCATCCAATGAAGTATATCCGGCATCAGCTCTTGAAATCTAGCATCCTTGACGCCAGCAATGCATTCTGTTCTGTGGAAATAGGCGTCGGCGCTGTCTCCATTTCTCTTTCTGGCATTGTAAACCAAATATTTCGTCACTTCTCCCAACGATCTGCCCTCTTTCCTGTAATACGCAACAATACCATTGCCCCCATTCTGTGCCTCTTTAGCGGCCTCTCTGAGGCCAAAAATCAGATAGCATCTGCAAGAGCAGATGTCTGACAGAAAAACGTCAGATCCAGAACATTCATCATGGACTCTGAGAGCCAGCTTTTTTTCCTTTTTAGGGATATTTTCTGGATCTCCAAAAATATAAACGGTGATCCCACCAATAGGAGGCAAGAACGTCTTGATATCAGGTCTTGTAATCAGCTCCGGATACATTCCATTTGTATCTTCAAACAGAGCATTTCTCAGCTCGTTTTCCGTTATGCCCAATCTTGCGGCAACACCTGGCAGATACCAAATTTGATCCACTGCAATTTTGGTGACACTCATTCCCCCCTGTTCGTTCAACACAATTTTCCCGTCAGGCTTCAAATTGCCCTTTGCAATTTCTTCCTTGATCTCCGGAATCGAGAGAATAGCTTTGGTTATTGACATGGAAGGTCTGACTTCCACGTCCTCAGATCTGGCAATGCCTTCATAGAGCCATGGAGCCAAATGACCAAAGGGATCAATTGACACTATTTTTTTGCTATCAAACCATTGTGGTTGAGGTGCAAAGTCAACAGGAGGCTCAGCATTAGTGTAGTCCGGAACATGGTCTTTTCTGAGTTGTTTAGAGGCAACACTGAGAGCCTGGTAGATAGAATAAGGTCCAGAATGGGCGCCGATTGCATTGTGCTTGGTGAGTCCCTTTCCCTTTCTTGAGCAAACAATAGGTCCTCTGACCTTGGGATCTTTCTGGTACCAATTAAGTGGGATTGGGTCGATGTCTTGGTCTGACGAATGAGTTGTGAGTCTGATGTTGTTCAGACTGTGAACGGTACTCTTCAGACCTTTTAAGTCATTGTGATCACACTCGCAAGAACAGGCCTTGCTAACCACATCGACACTAGACAGAATAGAAACAGGGGCCATAGCGTTTATGTAGTTATGGGGTATACGAACAAATAAACTCGAAGATAGATGAAATTCAAAGAAAATTTACAAAAGGGAATTATTCCTCGTTATTTATAATCCAGGGGCAACACCGATTGCTCAAGTATCTAGTAGAGAGCTGTAGCCCGTGGACTCAGCGGATGGGGATACAATAACAGCTGCGATTAGATAAGGGAGTTTAGGGAAAATCAGAGACACAGCCGCAAGATAAAAATTTCTGGTAGTCCAAATCCGACGGTTTCCGTGAGTTTGCACGGCGTTGTAGCCTTCTCAGATAGACGCGAGCCGACAGTCTCCGTCGGAGAAAACCCAGTTCGATAAGTGTTTTTTCTCTCGATTTGAAAACTCTATTTGGACATCACTGCGCGATGTGTAATCGATTACATGGAAGATTATCTAATATTGGTGAGTGTGGATAGACTCAACATGCTGCACCTTGATCATTGGTCTATAAACGGGTTTCCACATCTGTGACTTCACCCATTTAAGACACCCATCAAAGTCTCTTGGAACGCTGACATTTCCACCGTCTGGAGACTCTTGTTCCTCAATACGAGCGTTACCCTCTTTCAATGCTTGGAGAATAACAGCTGTTGCAACTTTGGCGGAGGTCTCGTCAATCACTTCAGGGGGAGCAAGCAGACCAGCCTTAGGGTTCTTGATACCTGGTGATCCTGCAGCCAGTTGGTCAACGGCAGCAGAGATCATGGTAGGCGAGATGATGCTGGATCTGGACAGAACAGCACCAAGTCCAATTCCAGGGAAAGTGAAGCAGTTGTTGTTTTCAGAAATCACATAGCCATTGACAGGCTCAAATGGAGATCCAGTAGCAACAAGAGCATTGTTGTCGGTCCATTTCATAGCCTCAGTAGGGGTACACTCGTGCAATCTGGTTGGATTCGATAGCGGGAAGATGATAGGTCTATGGTTGTGTTTGTACATTTCCTTAATCACTTCCTCGTTGAAAGCACTAGCTTGTGTAGAGCAGCCCACCAACACAGTTGGTTTGATCTTTCTGACAACCTCAACCAAAGATTTGGTGTTGATTCCTTCCCATTCATCAGCTGGATCTGCGTACAATTGCTGCGTAGCAGAGGAGTTGGCATGCATGTTGTCCAGAATCAAGCCCCTTCTATCCAAACAGTGGATCTTTGCTCTTGCCTCCTCGACAGTAGCACCGTGAGTCACCATGTGGTTCACAATCTGATCAGCAACACCCAGACCAGCGGATCCAGCTCCATATATGATCACCTCAGAATCCAGCAAGTCTCTCTTGCTAATTTTGAGAGCAGCGGTCATGGAAGCCATCACAACAGCACCTGTACCTTGGATGTCGTCATTGAAACATGGAATCACAGACTGATACTTCTCCAAAACAGGTCTGGCCGTGGTAACACCGAAATCTTCAAAGTGCATGACTGCACTTGGGAATCTTTTCTTTACAGCATGAATAAATTTCTCCATGAACTGGTCGTATTCCTCACCTCTAACTCTGTTGAATCTGTTACCAAGATAAAGCTCGTCATTGAGTAATCTCTCGTTATTTGTTCCAACATCCAACACAACAGACATTATTCTTCCAGGATGAATACCTGCACACAATGTCATCAAAGCTGCCTTAGCAATGGTGATTCTGATACCACCAACTCCCTGGTCACCTATTCCTAGAATACCTTCACCATCAGAAACAACAATGTAATCGATATCCTTTGCCTCACCGAAGACCGATAGTCTCTCATCGATTGAATCAGGATCAGTGATATCGAGGAAACAGCCTTCAGGCTTCCTGAATCTGTTAGAATAAGCCGCAATGGCATCACCTTCTGTTGGAGTATACACAATTGGCAGTAATTCTCTGATGTGCCTTCTGACCAATTCGTAATACAAAACTTTGTTTTGTAATCTCATCGATGTGCAGAAATCATTCTTGGCTAACGGACTTTTGAGGAAATGTAGTTGGTTGTAAGCTCTTTCGATCTGTTCGTCCAATGTATTCACTGTTGGGGGGAGCAAACCCGTGAGCCCAAATGCTTCTCTCTCTTCAATAGTGAAAGCACTTCCTTTGTTGAATAGCGGAGAATTTAGAAGCTGGAACCCATGTAGATCACATTCGATAGGTCCGTCCACAGACAAAATGGTGTCCTTTGGCGTTCTGACCTTTGCTTGTTCTCCAATGGGAGTTTTGATCGTGTGCGAATGCACATGTGATGTTTTCGAGTTTGTAACAACCGACTGGAGTCTCACGAGTTTTGGAAACTGGGAACTACCTAGACGGATACCACGAGCAGCACGAACAGAAAGCATGTTGAAGTGTTGAGTTTTGATAGATTGTAGAGATTATGACACAATGAATTCAACTTTTCTGGACTCAACAGAAAAAAGGAAAAATTTTGGAATCGTTCACTCTGTTTTGCATTAAACCCTTTCTGCGGGATCTGTTTTGACTGTTGAGTTTAGGGGCTTGAGCTCTTTTTTATAGCAGTACCATCAACTTCAGCATATAAAGCTCCGTCGGTGAAGGGAGGCAGAATACTGTTGCGAAAATGCACCACAAAGCCGCACAAAAATAATTTTCCTTGTGGCTCCTGCGGGTTGTCGTAAAAACTCGGACAAGAGTCGAGCAGACCCCAACAAGAAGAAAAAACTCCGCACTTTGGAGAGTTGTAACCAACGCCTAAAGTACTATAAAACGATTGAAAACACTCAGAACAATCATGTGTGATGCTCTGTGCTGATCACAGAAAGAGCAAGGCCATTTGGGTTTTGTACAATATCGTAGGATACCTTTGAGAAAGCTCAAAGGGGCCTTTATGGTCTTTCGGACAGAAAAAAAAATCTCAAAAATAAGCCGCACTTCGCTCCACTCTCCACCGTATGTTTTGGCTTTCGAGGCCCCGCCATACATTATGGCCTCCTCATCCGGGACGGGTTCCGATAGAACCATGTTACTTTACTTACATACAGTGATTTTCGATCTCTGTTGGCGATACAACTGGGCCAGTACGGACCTCAGGTTCGAAGCGTCAAGATGGTCCCCGAAATATGGAGATTATGTCAGCATGCAACTCATATTATTTCGGATAAAACGCTACTTCATGGTGCATGGAGTTCACAGCCACAATCGTCCGATGGAAGTCCAATCGCAGTAAGAAAGCTCGACCTGAACGTTTGGACTACGATGTCCCTGGCAATACTCTACACTGGAGTTTGATATTCTGATCTGATAGGATCTCACGTTGTAATGAAACAATTTGTTGATAAACAGGAGAAGTTTAACGATTTGCGAGGTTCTTGGGCCACCACTTTTTTGACTTTCCTCCCGAAGGTGTATCCTTCATGCACATTTTCGAACTCCGGCCATCAAACGTTTTCTCTGACCTCCAGCTTCCTTGCATTCAAGTTCTATTCGATAAATTTCGTGTTATTATTTTAGATCTCCGTCACCGGAGAAGATAACTGAGCGATTGGTGGTAGCTTGCATGTCTACTGAAATCGAAGGCGGTGCGTCAAATATGAGAAAAACAAGTTTCGGTTGCCGAAATTTATACCACTGAAAGCTGGTATTTCCAGCAAGCAACCAGTGCTTGTTGATAAAGCTGAAGTCGACCTTTTGTATATCTACAGGGCTCTTTGCCTTGATAAATTATATGACCATTTCAATCTCGGTGCGGTCGGACTTCTGAGATTCGTGTTTACACCGTTCCGCTCCTCTATTATTATTGTTTTCGAGTCGATCTGCACGCGTATTAAACCAGGTCCGAGGCCGGAGAAAAGGGGTGCGCAATGTTTTTTCTTCTCGAACGTAAAAAATCGGAACGTATATTGGGGCTGTGCTTAGAAGTAACATCACATAACAGAGGGAAACAAGGAGACAGTCGGTCGTATACTGTATATCAAACTGGTCATGATAGGAATGGTGTGCTAAAGAGTAGAGAACTAAGCACCACTCTGCACTTGACTGACTATACGAATGCTCTTTTCCTGATAAACAACTCCTGAGTGCTGGAAAGAAGTTCAAAACAGGGAAAGATCAAGCACTGCAGGTGCTTCTGGGAAGAAACAGCTAAGTCAAAGCTTTCTTTACTGGGATCATGATTTACTCTGTTCACACAACTACCTGTGCATTTAACTGCTAGTAACTGTTAATCACGTCTTGTTTTGTGGGTTTAGGTATCAAACCTCACAAACTGCCTTTCAATACCTCAAGCTTTGTTTGGCCTGTGCTGATGTCTGTGTAGTTAGACCTAATCACCTGCCGCCGTACCTCTCAAGTTAGGATCCTATTTTTTATTTTGTGGATAATTTAAATTTTATGAATTTTTGCAGGCTTGATCAACGCGATTAGTATCTGTTGCAAGCTCGTTCATGGTATTAGCCACTGAAGCAACAATGTTTCCTTTCTTCGCAATAATCTGTATTATATTCATCACCAGTTTCTCTCACACGAAAAAAAATAAAAGATAGACATTTATTTTGATCCATAATCTCTAGCCCGTCAATAATAATGTCTCTATGGATTCATCTAGGAGGAACATTTTAATATCAAAAGCCCTTTCGAAACTTCTTAGGCATAAGGCAGTTGCTGAAAATTTGCAAATTGATGATAAAGGCTTTGTTCCATTGAGCGACATTTTGAGTCACAGGCTTTTGAAGTCGTTGTTGGCAACTCCTCAAGATATTGTCAATGTTGTCAGGGACAATACCAAAAAACGCTTCAAACTGGCAATAAAATACAATGATGATTATGTTGAGGTCGAGGAGGTGACAAAATCAATCAATCTGTACTTCGTTTGTGCTCTTCAAGGTCATTCTATCGCTGAAATCACTGAACCATTTTGCATGGTGAAGTTAGACTTAGAAGCACTACCCCCAATCATTGTCCATGGAACCTTCAGAAACAAGCTTCATTCAATAAAATTGTCGGGAGGGCTGAAAAGGATGGGTCGAAATCAGATACACTTCACAACTGCAGTCACTAAATTGCTTTCGAAGTCAGAATATTCTGATGAAGATGTAGAAAAGCCTGGAAGACCATACATCAGTGGTGTAAAGAATGCGTGTGACACTCTCATTTATCTCAACATTTCGAAGTTGAAAACTAGCCATCTAGAGTTCTTCAAAAGTGGAAATGGTGTGATCTTGACTCCTGGTGACTCCCAAGGTTGCGTCAGTACTGACTATTTCGAAAAAGTGACCGATCTGGAGGGGAACGAGTTGAAGCTATAGACATTATTTATCCAGGACCTACTTAACGTTGGAATGTATCAAACAAGGACAAATAACAGTGAGGCTTCAAATTTTAAAGAACTGATTGGACAGCGGCATTCACAAAATCTTGTAAAAGTCACGTTCAACGCAAAAGAGAGTTTTCAGTGCGCAGAGTACTTTTCATTATACCTGAATGATAGTAGCTGAGCAAGTTCTGATGTTGAACAAGCTTTTTTGAAAAACCTATGTTGAAGAAGCTCATCTGTTGTGGCTCTATATTTCACCTCAACACAAAGGCATACACTCAAAAAATCCATAACTTCACTGGAAAGAAATTCAGGATGTTTCAGTGTCGGAGTACCATTGGATGCAATCAGGTAAAGAGCCTTTAAAGGCTCCTCATTTAAATACGGAGGTTCTCCCTCAATCATTTCTATTGCCATAATTCCAAGCGACCAAACATCGATCTTTTCGTCATATTCTTTCTGCCTGACAACTTCAGGTGCCATCCAATACGGAGTACCAACCATGGTTGCACGTTTAGATTTCTCCGTCGTCAGTTTAGCACAGAAACCAAAGTCTGTTATCTTAACATTACCTCTTGCATCTAGCAAGACGTTATCGGACTTGATATCCCTGTGGATGAAATTTTTTCTATGAAGATGTTGCAATCCCTTAGTTGTCTCATAGCAGATAGAAGCAATCTGGGCTTCGCTTATTTTTGTATTATTGTCGATAACATCAGTCAAAGATCCCCCCTCCATGTACTCCATAATCACCCAGAGGTCAGCAGATCCATTCAAATAAGCTTCAATGAAATTGACAATATTGCTATGCTGAGAATCTTTCATGACCAGAATCTCATTCACAATCAATTCTTTTCTGCTTTGCTTATTCAAATCAATCTGTTTAATCGCAACTTGTCTTCCTCTCATCTTCATAGATTTAGCAAGGTAAACCGAGCCACTTGCCCCTTGTCCTGCTTTCTCAATAACTTGGAAATAAGGGGCTGGGTTTGTATTTATCACCACGCTGCGTAACTTGGTCATAATCTGAGAGTCGGTCATTGTAGAGATACGTTTGTCTCTAGCTAAGTGTGGTGCATTTTTTGTTTCTGTGAGAGTATGATTTGACTTGTTTTTGATTGAAAGAGGGTGGCCATATGGATTTGCAGCTCCTGAGGAAGCCAGTGATGCTGCAGCTACAGCCATTTTGCTTTTTTGAGTAGGAACTTTAGCTGTTGGCGCTTGTTTCGAAGGAGCCGAAGGCTGACGATGCTGCGATGATGGTTGTCTTTGACCTTGTGACGGATGGTGCTGTGAAGTTGGGGGATTTCTCATTATTTTGAAAGACTTACCTGAACCAGGGGATGATGAGCTAGCGCTTGTGGCCGGCGTCGTAGGCGATGGGGTTGAGTTACTCCCCATAGTATGCTCTTTCCTGTAATGTCCGTCCCGAGGAGCTTGCGAAGAGCTGGATACTGGATAACTATCAAAGTTGCTTGAGTTCAATGTTGTATTCAGTTTCAAATTCGTGTGTAGTTTATTAGGTGGATCGTTTGTTTGGGACTGTCTGGTGAATCCTGTCTGTTCAGTGTATGCTCTCATACTAGGTGGGTTTGGAGGGATCTGCCCGACAGGTTTTTGAATTGAAGACGATGATTGCATGGTGGAGTTGTTTTTGGACAGTCCATTTGATGGGGCTACCGGCGCCCTTCTCATTGGAACATATTTGCTGCCGTTTTCATTCGAATTTGCAGCAGAAGGTGGAGGAGGAGGAGGAACCCGTCTGGGCTGTAGGTATTTCTCTTCATTGGATGATGAATATGGTTTGGTTATTTCACTGATGAATTTTGTGGAGGCATTGTTGTTCTTCACAGCAGATGAACCTGCACTGAATGCTGTCAAAGCGGGATTTGCATCACTACCAAATTTATCATTGAAATCTAAATCTGGACTGACCATTTCTGAGTAAGTATTCAAAACATCAATGACGGCCGTTGGATCTGCGGCCATATCTTCCGATGTGATATTGGAGCCCTTCAGCAACGCAATCCATTCAGGAGGAACTCCTGTCAAAGTTCCACTAGAAGGATCATAGCCAACGTGAGTTTCGTGTGTAACAGTGATTGGTTTAGAAAACCCTTCTTTTGGGCATTTAGCAAGAATGGTGTCAATCCAAACGTTGAGTTCCTTTTCTGTTTTCACCGTGAGAAACGTCGATTTAGACCTGTGGACAATTTCAAAACAATAAGTTTTCAGTTGGTTTTTGAAGCACCCTGAGATGTGAAGCAAAGGTATCCTGAGCCAAACCTCAGATTTGTCTTCATTTTTGTAGAAATCAAGACTAGATTCGCCGAGCACCAGATACTTCTTTGGCCATCTAAAAGAAATAAGTCCTTCTTCCTTAACTTGTACCCAACCACTTTTTCTGTGGATGGTTGTGTGGATTCTCCACCTGTTGAAAGAGGAGCGATCATTTGTATTAGAATTTGACAGTCCGCTAGTACCCGATGATGAACTTGAGTTTTTGCTATGCAGAGACGCAGCAGATGTCAATGGCAGGGGCGGTGGATTAGGGGCTGGTCCAATGTTAGTGAAAGCACTCCTCCCAAATCCCTCAGTGGTTAGTTGGGACATCACGAGCTTCCGTTGTGAATTTTGCTAGTTGATCTGATAGTAATGTGATGAAAACTTCAATAACAAAAACTAAGACGAACAGCTGTGTCTTCTCAAAAATCTGTGTTGAAACCAAACAACAAAGTGCCTTTCTCCTTTTGAATATTCCCCAAAAAAATCAAAATAAAGAAAACTCCTTTTTTCTTTCACAATGATGCTGGAGACAAAAAAAAAACCTCCTGATTAGGAAATATGGGCGCACGCGGATGCGTCTTCAAAGGAGGTCGGTCTAATAACGTGTATTGGGCAGTAAAATCAAGATCAACTTAGAATGTCAGTTCATCGCCTTGTCAAGGTTGTTAGGTAAGTGAACGCAAGTTCCCACCAATAACACCAACAATCTTGAGAAGACAAACAGCTCCAATTATCGTTGTACTTGAAAATCTAGTAAGCTTTCTGGTTAAAAATATGTGGAAAGCGCGTTAGTCTGGTTTCAACCTCTTTCGGAAAATCTTCCTTCAGAAAAGCGAGAGCGCATAGTCGAGTTTGTCTCAAATACGTTTTGTCTTTCGAATCACTGAAAATTATGCAACAATTCATGGAGCTTTCTACAATCTAGTGTCTTTCGCTTTATTTGTAAAAATGAACCGGAGATTGGAGAATGGAGTAGAATGAGCTTTGATCATCGTCGTCGCACTCACTTTCCAATTGACCCATAGTGAGCGAGTCATATTTGGGTGACCCAGTCAAATTTGAAGCAGACATTGCAGATTCTACTTCTTCTGGCAAAGAAAGTGGATCAATTGGACTTCTTGGAGTGGGCTCATTCAGGTCATGAGAGCGGTGTTCCAACAATTCTGTTGCCTGCATCAGATCCGAACTCGTTCCGAGTGAAGAAAGTTCTTCCTCAAGACTTGGGGTTTGTGGTCTTTGTTCTGTTGAACGACCATTACTTATGATTGGTGAATTTCGACGAAGGTGGCTCTTTGTAATGCTTCGGTAATCTGTACTGCTTCTTCGACTCCCTAAAGCAACGCTTCCCAGAAATGAATCCCTTCTGATTGGTACTGTCTGTGACCCAGGAACCACTATTGAAGCGAGCGAGTGGTTATCTTCACTGCCGGTAATGGATCTTGGACGAGCAATGCTGAAATGGCGGCTGACATCGCTGTATCGGTCAAAAAGGTCTCCCCCAATGTAAACCTCAACGACCGACGAAGGGTATCTTATGACTGAGCCATATCGTGACATTACTCTTTTGTGTCTTTCCTGCTCAGGATGGTCCGAAAAAACGTGATGCTCTGCACTAGAGTCCGTATCGTGATGATAGTCGGGATTTGTCTGCACAGGCTCTGGCGCTGGTCCTGGCTCTGGTCCTGGCTCCTGAATTGAAGCATGTGGATTTTCGTACTGTTCAGTAACTATTGGACGGTTTATCGCAGTATCACCACTCTTTATATTTTTTTTGAATGGCGATGTTAGGCTGTCTCGTATTCTATAGTAAAACCTTGAAACCCTATGTTCTCTATGTTTCTCAGGACCGTTAAGAGCTTTTTTTCTAGAGTTTGAACGTCTAGAGTTATAGTCATCGACATTTGAATTCACAGTTGCCTCAGGATCTTCGAAAAAGAGTGATAATGACCCCTTTTGTTTGAAGTTATCTTCATAAATTTCTGTATCTATATCAAGTTTGTTTTCAGGATCCTTCTCCCCATTTAAAAGTTGTAGCTCCTCTCTCAAATTTTTTAAGTAAATTTCTAGCTCTTCGAGATCTGTGCTGATAGTGGTAGATCTCAAGGAGAGTGAGCCTTGGAACATTGTGTGCTAAGAAGATCTATCATTGGAAGTCTATTTGCTTCTGATTGAGATCTATGAGGCTTTTCTAACCTTACGAGTCCCTATCATTTTTGTAGGCGCCCACTTTCATTTTCTGCGAAGGATTGTTTTCTTTCCAGCTGCAGACCGGACTTTGGTTGCGCAAGTTATCGTCCCGAAGGGCGTCGATCGACAGATCTTTTTTTTTTTGCTAGTGGTTTCAAAGATCCTCTGACATTCCTGATTACGTACTGCATGTAGGCGATATTGTATTCTGTTTAGTTGCGCCTTTGATTCTGTGAGAGTACCAGAAATTGTTATATCCACTTGAACTAAAAAGGCAACCAATTTGTGCAGGTTGATCCTCCAAGTGTTGTATCTGGACCGTTACGATCTTGATTCAATAGTGGTTACGTTAATTGTCAAAATCGAACATTGTTCATTACCTCACATCTGCATCAGACTGACAAAATTTGGAGTTGTTGTTGTGGCTTATCGACAACGTTAAACGACTGGGCGCAAAGACTTGTTTTAATAAGAATAAGTAAAACGATTTGATTGCATAGATTCAGCAATATTAGCTGTGAAGTTTCATAGGGAAAAACACTTCTCTTCTACGATTGTTTTCATTTGCTGCACCCAACCTTCCGTTCCGGTTGCTTCTCCACTCTTTATACACTGACAGTCTTCCGCAGTACATGTACACATCCTTATTGAAAGATCACCAGACTGACAAGATACTAGTGCTTCACTTTTCTCATTGGCCCAATTGGCACACACAATGACTTGCAGATCATCCAACAAGTCCCCGACAGACTCCTTCCCTGATGAACACTCGGTATCACAGTTAATAGATGTCAGCCAAATATCAGATCTTTATGATGAATATCTTGAGACTGAATCTCCTGTGACATATAACGCTGCCGACGGAAATGATGGTGGGCATGATTTCCCTCAGTTGTATAATTTATCTGTTTCTCCTTTGCCTTCGTCACTCGAAACAAACTCGTTTAACAACCAGTCTTTAGATCCTCACAGAAACCTTAACAACACAGTGTCAAATACTTCTTACAAAAACTATGTGATTGATGACGATTCTTTCGAAGAAAACTCACAGGAGGATTCACTGGAGAATAAGCAAATCCCGTACACAAAAGAAAGTCCAATGATGATACATTCTTCACAGTTTTCACAGAATTTAGGAGCAGCTCAAATCATACAGCAAGTTCAAGACCCTAATGGACATCAAAAAACAAAAGTGGTTCGAAAGTCCATCAGAGATTTCAAACTCGGAAAAGAGTTAGGAGAGGGATCCTACTCCACTGTGGTTCTCGCTACTGATATCACTACAAATCGAGCATATGCCATCAAAATTCTAGACAAAAAACACATAATCAGAGAAAAGAAGGTCAAGTACGTGAATATCGAGAAAAATGCAATGAATCGTCTTGGTAACAGAAACGGTATTATTCATTTGTTTTACACATTTCAAGATGAAAGGAGTCTCTATTTTGTATTGGACTATGCTCCCAACGGTGAGCTTTTATCATTGATCAAAAAGTATGGGACCATGGATGAAGATTCTGTTAAATACTACTCCATTCAGCTGGTCGATGCTATTTCATACATGCATAACAACGGGATCATTCATCGAGATATCAAACCTGAAAACATATTGCTTGATGTTGAAAAAAAGATAAGAATCACAGACTTTGGTACGGCAAAAATGTTAGAAACCAGTGAAGAAGGAAACTATCCACAGGATGTGAGAGCAAATTCTTTTGTCGGTACCGCAGAATATGTTTCTCCGGAACTTCTTAATGACAAGTATTGCGGCAAAGGGTCTGATATTTGGGCTTTGGGATGCATCATTTATCAAATGATTGCCGGTAAACCGCCTTTCAAGGCATCGAATGAATACCTGACGTTCCAGAAAGTCATCAAATTACAGTATGCCTTCAGTGCTGGATTTCCTATGGTCATTCGAGATTTGGTAAAAAGAATACTTGTTTTGAAACCGAAAGACAGGATTACTATGGAGGAGATCAAGTCCCATTATTTTTTCAAAGATGTTGCATGGAACAATATTGATGCTATTTGGGGTGTTTCTCCCCCTGAGCTTGGGCCATACAAAATCTCAGCAAAGTCAATGCTTCCTATTCCTGATTTGAACAAATCCAACAATTTTCTCAACACGAGTGCTAGAAAATGGGGTACACCGGGCACTAGAAGTGCATCTGCATCAAACGTGACAGCAGGATCAAATTCCGGATCCTCGACTTTGAACCAGACCAATACAAATGGAACTGTATTTGGTTTACCAAATCCATTGTTTGACATTAAGAAGACAAATTCATCACCGATATTGACAACTGATAACTCATCTGCAACCCAACTATCAACAGCTGCAGCTGTCGCCACGACGAAAAGGTTGTTACCTCAGTCATCACCAAAAATTGCGCAACAACCGAGTTCGAGTTCCCGCCATCCTGTCCACAAAAAGCCACATCCCAAAGTCAACAAACGCAATAATATGGTCAACTCTGTGACTGAGATTGGTATTGGTGGTCAAATCGATCAACTGCGCTCCGATGATGGTCAGTCGGTGTCTGTAAACTATCAAAAAGAAAACAACTCCAACACAAAACTGCAGCCGCCAACTTTGAGAATCCCTAGTGCCGGTTTTTCAAAATCAGATGTCACGTTTTCGTCAACTTCTACCTTTTCATCGTCCTCTTCACAGAATAAATCCTCGAGCAGAACTCATGTTGATCTTATTCCAGGAACGAGCATTCCGAGACCAACACTCAACACAAGAATTAACACCTCCCGAAGTTTTGCCAAGAATAGCAATTCTTCTGGGTCTCGTACAAAGTCTTCCACTCCAAGTGTTATGAAACAATTTGACACTCCTCCGATGTCGGTCTTGGATTTGGCTTGGGTAGATTTCCTCAAGCATTCGGACGAAAGAGTTATGAAGGCCGGAATTGTATCTGCATCCAAGTACTCGACGGATACCTTTGAAAAAAAGTATAAAGGAATGCTGGCGGAGTCTCCGTTGGGTTATCGAAACAGAGAACTTCTTCAATCTTCCAACCCCGGTATGTTACCCAAGACTTTCAATTCTAACATCACCTCCTTCACGGAGTTTCCTGTAGGTGATACCGATGAGGTCACATTGAACAATGCAGAAGAATTAGACCCATCTAAAAAACAAAATGAGGATACCAAGGAGGATAGTTCAGACCGCAAATCGAGATTCAAAAACTTATTTCATTACAAGGTGAATGCTAGCACCGATCCTATAGCGAGAAGCAGAACTCTGCTGATAACTTCGTTTGGACGTGCAATGTTGTTCGTTGATCATCACGATCGAAAAAAGGAAAAGTACCAGTGTGTCGCAGAGTTTGATCTTACGAGTTCAAACATCCACTTTAGGGAGGTTATAGGAGATCGCAAACTGAGGAACAGCTCTACAGGAATATTTGCCATTGTCTCTCAAAATGTCACCTTGGCTTTTGAGGTGGAAAGACAAGAACTTTCAGCTTGGACAAACACTTTAGCAAAATCCAGATTCATCCATCAAGAGCGCAGTATAAGAGCTTTACTAGCAGGAGATCCAGCTGGTGATACAGGAGCCCTAACAGGCTCTCAGGCTGCTTCCAAAGCTGCGAATGTACCTATGATGTCCTCTCCAAAACTTCATGTGGATATCTCTCCTTCATCGCCAGTATTAGACCAAATGTTACTATCTGATTTACATTTCACAGGCGCTGTTTCAACAAAGGGTGATCACTCTAAGATCGATAGAGTGGTTTCACAGCCTTCGAAAAATAAGCCAACCCGCAAACCACCACCTCCTGCCCCTCAAACAACCCAGTTCTTGATGTCAATGAGGCAAGAATCTGATATCAGCAATGCTCGTCAGAATAGATCACATGAAAAAGACCCAAGTACCCAAAAAGTGATTTCAGAAAACTCTCCTATGATCTCTGCTGCGATCAGTAAGGCCATATTTAATGCGAAGCAAACGGCTACAGAAGAACACCATAGTGTATCCACAACAGTAGGACACTCTGCATTGCCTAATGATAGATCTCGTGGCTCTAGTGACCACACTAAAAGTGTTCCCCTACCAAGGTTGGTCACTTCAATGAATTCCAAGCTACTGGCGCGGACGACAAGAAGAAAGAAATGAGCACTTTCTCTTCAAAGAAAGTATTGATGGTTTTGTATTACTGTAATCCTTCTTCGTATATTTAGCAACTAGATCTGAGTTGATTATCACTACATATGCACTATTGGCTGCAATACATTACGATATACATGGACGGTTAGTTGGATTCCACCACAATACGTCTGTCTGCTGTTCGATCAACCTATAGCTAGCTCCCCAGGTTTTCGCCAAAATGGCTATACTTGATCTCTTTCCAAATATAGAAGTGGACAAATATTTGTGACTGTGTTTTGTAATCACAGCCTTCATATCTGCCATTTTTGTATTATGGTACAGTTATAACAATTCATGGGTCATCCGCAGTTCGTGTGTCGCTCAGTTGTAAGGGCAAGAAGGGAGAAATTTTTCGCATGCCGTCTACTACTGCCGAAAGTGCCTGGTGTAGGCCGCCCGAAAGTGCATTTCTCCACCGGGACAAAATTTTTCACCTTCAACCAAATTCTTCACTAGAGCGAATTGCTTCCATACCACAAAATTTTCACTATTGACTTGCAATTTGCAAAACTCTTGATCACAAGCTGTTTCAGAGTATCAATAGACACAAATCGTTGACTACGAAGATGGCTAAATTCATTAAAGCAGGTAAAGTTGGTATGTATTCAATTAAAGAAAGAAATGAATGAGCATTTTATGACTGGGTCAAACTTGAGATGCTGAAAAACCTGATGCTGATTGAAGAGACTTTGAGAGCAACACTGGTAGGGGACTAATATCATTAAGAAACAAGGTCTGGAATCAAGAATGCCTGATATACAAACACGCCTCCCATAGAATGTTTACTTTTGAATGTTTTTGTTGAAGTTCCAACGACACTGAAAATTACCACATTTCTCATGACTACAACATTGTTCGAATTCTTATGAAATGCTTTTCTAAATTATAGTCTTTTGGATATTTGGATGTTGAAAAAGGGCATTTCAGACCATCATCACCAAAATAATCGCAGGTAGTCTCAGCATCGAGTTAATCTAAAGTCATAATTTTCTTTGAACGCAAAAATGGACACTTACTAACTGAAACTTTCCTAGCTGTTGTGGTCAGGGGCAGATACGCCGGTAAAAAGGTTGTCATTGTGAAACCTCACGATGATGGTACCAAGTCTCACCAGTTCCCTCACGCAATTGTCGCAGGTGTTGAAAGACAACCACTCAAGGTCACAAAGAGCATGGGTGCTAAAAAAGTTGCCAAAAGAACTAAGATCAAGCCATTCGTGAAGCTTGTGAACTATAATCACCTCATGCCAACGAGATATTCTTTTGAGGTTGAATCTTTCAAGAGCGCAGTCACCGCTGGAGCTTTGACAGAGCCATCCCAGAGAGAAGAGGCTAAAAAAGTGATCAAGAAGGCTTTTGAAGAAAGACACCAGGCTGGTAAGAACAAGTGGTTCTTCACTAAACTGGCTTTCTAAACAAAGATATAGTAATTTCAATAGTATATTTCTAATCCTTTTGCTCTGACGATGATAATCTCGTTGTTTGAGCTTACGTAACTTGAGCCGGCTTTTTAGTTGTACTGTGCGTACGTACTGTATGTCAATCAATTACTTTGGTGTACGGATGTGCAAGCCACACGCCTAGGCACAAACAATAAAACGTCCAACACCGACTTAATAGAATGACATCATGAAACAGAAAGAATCCCCAGCAATTTTAGGAACTTTTACCCAGTGAGCTGGTAGGTAAAGAGAGAGTTTTGCAGATGGATCCAAAACCGTTTTTTTATTGGCCATCGATCGGTTCATAAAGGTCATTAGATTATGGGCGTGAAAGATTCTCTCCATTGAATCATAATGCCTTAGGCCTAACCTTGCCTTACTAGACAACAAACCTCATTCATTTGCAACCGACTCGCATTAAGAAGCAAAGGGCCCAAAGAATATTTTTCGGGATTTGTTGCTATGTGTCTGTTTATCCGCTCAACTTTTGGAAAAAAGCATCTGTTGTATAAATTATTACTCTGAAATAGGTAGCACTTTGTGCAATTGTTCATAAATCAGAAACCTAGCAGACGAACTTTACAGTACAGAACGGAATAATATGACACAGTAAATTCTAATGTGAGAGCTCGATTATTCAGCAGTGATTTTTTTTGGTCCTCTCCTTACCGCAAAAAGTAGCTCGGTAGTAACAAAGCGCACGCTGCGCTCCGTAGAAATAAAATAAATTCGTTTGTGGAGTGTAAAAGTACTCGGAATTTATTTATTAAGCCAAAGTGGGACAAATTCTTATAGCAGGTCACTGTTATTCTCAATTGCTCACCGCATTCTTGGTCTAATTTAGCTTTTCATAAATCAGGCAATAGCCAATTGTATCTCGACATCACCGTTCCCAAACAATACCACAGCAACTGAAACCCAAAACACTGACATTTGATCAATTTACTAGTGAAAATCTGAATTGGTGCTCTGTCAGCAGAACTACTCATAACAACCGGAAGGAATTTACTGATCAAAAGCATGTCTTCACAATTTTTGCTTAAAAATGTCGAAGGTCTAAAGCCCTCCGACTCCATAATTGCAGCTCTCTATGCACGAATAGAGGCTCTGCTTCCTCTAAAATCTGGATTCACTCTATCACAACTTGAAGTTGATCCAAACTTTGTGGAAACCAGAAGCCAGCTTGTCAAGGTTGCTAACTCATCTTGGCTAGATGATATCACCACATCCTCTCTTGTTATCATAAAAAGCCTCAACAAACAAACAAATGATACTCCTTTGACAGAACGGAAAATTCCCTCTTTAGAGTCATTGGTTGCAGTTCTGTCACTTTTAGCCTCCTTGTTGAAAGAGGTTTGGACTCAAGGTACTCCGGATTACAACTTTCAAAACTCAGCAAAAACTCAAAAAATCATTTTCCTGCAATCCATCACTGATCGAAATCATAACGTAAGTCGGCCTCGCAAGATACCGAGCGAAGTTGCAAGGTATTTGTTGGTGGTTCTAGGAGAACTAAAGACAGATGATGAAATGTTCAGTATACTGGAGGAGCTTGCCAATGGTCAAGTGACCAGACCAAATTACCAAGAGCTTGGACAGACTAACCTGAAATTGATGGAATCTGTTAATGAAGCTTGTGACAGCATTGCAAAATATATTGCGGCTAGCAACAGTGAAGACCACTATGAGTATATGAAATTCAAATTCAGAAGGGTTAACATTGAATTGACAATCATCCCCCGTAGTGATTTTCTGTCCCTGGCATACATTGACTCGGCTAACATAGTTCAATACCTCAGTTTGATCAAGGACTTGATCCAGCTAACAAGACGACAATCGCAACAGAACCTTCTTTTCCACTATATGGCTGAAAGCATTTACGTCTGGGCAATCTCTAGAACCGACGACTATTTGTCGGCAACCTCACATCAACAGCTCAGCGCTCAGGTTGATGGGCTATTTGAACTAGCTTACCGATTAGTTGATTTCAAGATTTATTACAAGGCTGCTTACCGATTTCTTGCCTCATTACTGCTGTTGATGCCGAAACAGTTTGAGAAATATATTGAAGAGAAAATCCAGAAAAGTTCCACTTCAGCGTTGAGAAGATCGGTGGGAAAAAGTAATCAAAAGATAAAGTTTTTAAGCGAATTGATACAGGTTTTGCAGAAGCAACCTAAAGCAGGAGATGCGTTGATCAGGTTGTTGCTTGTGGGATGTGCTGTCTCACTGGTAGATTCAAATAACCCATTGGTCCAATTCTCGCAACAAGTCTATGATTCAGTCGGTGAAGATTTATACATCAATTCTATTGATCATTATCCAGTCAATGTTGACAGGGAGACATTCAATTGTTATCGAATGGAGTTTTATGCCTTTCTGATGATGTTCAAGTCTAAACAAATGGTTAGCAAGTCCATCTCCGAATTTCAGAAACAGGATTTGTCCACATCTTCAGTCCTTATGATTTCTGGGGGCATTGAGAAACTCATGGGGATCCCTTTGATGAGTCAGAAATACTATCCTTATATGGAAGATATTTCTCCACACATGTTGACAGTTTTCTATCGTTTTGCTACTGCGGTGAGCGCTTCTGCGTCTACAGATGACTCACAATCAATATCAAGCACAGATTCGAGCGAATCAATGATTGATCTGATGGATGTGTTACAACAAAAATCTACAACGGAATCTTCAGGATCTAAGAAGCTACCAACGAAGACAAGAACTAGATCAACTTCAACTTTGACTTCGGACTCCACTAATACAATCTCGACCACTTCTTCATCTGGAAATCAGAGTAATCAGGACAAAAGTGGATCGCAACCGAAAGTTCCTGCTGTGACAGCCGGTTCCGACTCTTACTCGCCTGTTCCGAAAGCTGTTTTGAAAACAAAATCGTTGTCTTCCAAGGTGATAGGTCCTTTCAGGCACTCGCTATCCACTTCAGCTTCGTCATCATCAAATTCATCATCAGGAGTGAACTCGATTCCTCAAGTCTCTGGTCCATTTTTGATGGGACACAGTTCATCTACATCTGCTGTCACCTCACCAATAGAAGAGCATAAGAACATTTCCAGTGCTCACCTCTCGCCTACAACCTCGACATCGAAAAAAATATCCTCCCCTCCCTCAAACTTTTCTACGCAGTCAAACCAATCATCCCAGCTAGGATCGACTTCTATGACAAATGATCAGCAGATTTCAGTGGTCAAATGGAAAGCCGATGTACACGATATGACCAAAGCTTCACTGATAAACATGTTACATATCTACACAGTGCTTCCCTTTCTTTTGTCAAGTCTCGGAGATTCCAACACGTCTTTAGATTTTGTGAAATTTGAGTCCGGCTTTAGAAAGATTATAACCCCTGTTATAGAGCTTCTTTTGGACGATGATGAGTCACTGGTGAAGGCAACAAGGAATTTGGTATTGAGTTTCCCTGTATCGGCCGCTAATGAAAATGTCCTCATTGCGGCCAGAGGATATTTGGTATGCTGGATTATCACTGACATCATTTCCAGACTATCGATCTCAAAGTATGCAAGTAAGGAAGAGCATGAAGACTTGCTTGATTTGTTAGCCAAATTTTTTGAGCTACATGATGCTCACGTGGATTGTGCCAAGTTTGATGAGCATCCTAAGTTGCGTGATGAGTACCATAACGCAGGTTTGTGCTCGATTTTGCTAAACAACTTCGAAAAGGCCATTTACTTGGGCTTGTTCTCTGATAAAATGGACACACATAGATTATCCAGAAGCCTGTTGAGCTCGTATATCAAAAGTGTTAACAACCCTTATCATTTGGAAAATTGTGTTCGAGGACAGAATGTTGAACTAGCTAAATCAATTCTATCTGATAAAGTACCGGCAGGCAAAATGGCTATACGCAAAAAACTTCGTGACCATTTATGTGACTTGACCTTTCCCACTGACACCTTACTAGAAATTTGGGACTTGATGTATGAGAGAATGAGAAGCTCACACCACTATGATAGCAGAAGTGAGACCAACGATAGCACTTTCGATTTTACATTCTCAGAAAATTACCCTGAGTACATCGCATCTCTAGGTGGTATCATAATGTCTCCAGACTTTATTGATGACCCAAGAAAAAGCGAGTATGAAGAAAAGCTCACTCGCTTTTTTGACTACAAGATAATATGTTTGTTTTCCAGTGATACAAAGCAGCGTGACAGATGTCGAGAAGTTCTTTGTGTGTCAGTGCATCCTTATTTGGCGGGTCTACTTTTGGCCCTGTTGTCCAAGCACTTTTGGAGATTTGAAAAAGCGCTGAATGATAAAAACTATCATCTGTGCGAGCATATGGTGAATGTTTTGAGAACAGTGGTTCAAATCGATTATGAGTCTCTTTATTTTCATGTGTTTGAATCTTGGGAACTCAATTTCAAAATCATGAGGGCTTTGAACTTTCATTCGAACGAGCCATCATTCTTGAAACTCAAGTTGAAATTTTGCAAGCTACAGAGCATATTTTTGCCAAGACTTGATGATCTCTCGATGCACGGGAATATTCTTAAGAAGAATCAGTATGCCAGAATTGTGGCGAACTTTTTGGAAGACTCGTTTAACTACCGTGTTAGTCCAGAATTTAAACAGAAGGATTCCGGTAGAGTTGTTCAGTTTGGCGCAACTATCAAGAATCCAAAAGCAAAGCTCTTGGAGCTCAAGGAAAAAGAAATTGAAGATCTACATTTCGATATAAAAGTTGAAACATCTTTTATACTGAAAATTATTTTCCTGAGATTGCCCTTGGACACTCTGGGCCAGGGAGTTCACGGAAATGATGATGGAATGCTTGCAACTGAAGTTGCTTTTTCCAATTATTTCAACCTGTTTGTCAGAATCCTTGAGAAATTAGACCACAGTGATCCTAAAGAGGCTGTCAATATCGCCAATCAGCATCGTTCTTCTAACATCGTGGGAAATATAACACAAGCTTTAGCAAATCTTCTGAAATCCAACTCCGAAATCGGTTTGAAGTATTCCTTACCTCTGGGTTATCACGAGAATGTGCTCATTCGCTCTTCTTTCATAAATGTATTTTCAGGAATTGTCAACAACTTGAGTATTCAGTTGAACACTGATCTTGAGAATGAAAAAAAGGAAGTTATGAGTCACGGAATTTCAATACTTGCAAATGATCATGCTCTCCTTTTGGCATGTGTGGAGGTATGTCCTATGTCAGAAGTTGATGGGTTTGCTAATGCACTCTTGGGGCTAACAAATGATCAAAGCACAAAACTGAACATTTTGAACTCGCTGTTGAAGGCTGATATATTAGGCACTTCAGACTCCGTTGAGATATTGCGTTCCAATACGGTGGCCACCAGAATGGTCGCTTTGTATTCTCGTGAGGAAGCAAAAAGTTGGCTGATACAACTGTTTAAGCCCATTTTTACACAGTTGGTGGAGCAAGAAGAGTACTTTGAGATTGAGAAAATTTCTAACGCTGATAGCTCTTCCAAAGACAAGAACCTTCATCTTTTCATGAAATATCTCACCTTAATTGTGGATGCTATAGCTGGATCTGTCGCTGATATGCCTATAGGTTTGCGCAGGTTATCTCAAACTATTTTTGAAACCACTGCGGTTTCTTTTCCCGAATCCAAGTTTGCGGCTCTAGGTGCCTTCTTGTTTTTAAGGTTGTTCAATCCTGCAATTGTGTCACCAGAAAGATTGAACATTGTCCATTCAACATCTATTCCTCTAAAAAGGTCTTTAATGCAGATAGCCAGAGTGCTGCAGCAAATTGCTAATGAATCGTCAGTTTCTGTCAAGATACCAGCTATACAGGCGAAATCCGAAGAGCTTGGGCAATTAAAGAATAAGATCATTCACTTCATGCTTGAGGTCACCAAAATCGACGGCTCACCGGAAGTTAGTGATGAAATGGAAGCACCTGCTGAAGACATAACAGACTTTAGTTTTTTCCACTGTTTCTTTTATGACCATTGGTTAACTATCAGAAGGTACTATTCTATGCCTTCCACTATTTTTGATGTGTCTTTAGAAGAAAAGTTTTTGGTGATCAGAGAGATTGATGAAGTGCTCACGGCTCTGGGAATTCCGAAACGCATCACTACCTATGAAATTCCGGAAAATATCAAGAATGACAAATCTGAAAAGGGTGTTCAGCTTTATGATTTTATGTCGCAGATCTCCTTGTCGGATCATCAACACAAACCGTTCATAAAGGAATCGATTGCCAAAGATGGTCTGCCTTTGATTATTTTGGAGCTGCAGTCCATTCCCGAATCCTGTAAGCCTGAGATTGTTTGTTATCAGCTGTTTCAGTCGCTCAGCAAGTACTGGGATTCCCCTTATTGTCAGTTGATCGACTGTACATCGTACGTTTCGGACACCATTTTGGGACCAACAACAAGATTGTTCAATTCTTTGATCGTTGAAAAGCACAGAGAAAACTGCAAAAGATTTTATTATTACAATGTCTCCCATAGATTCTATCAGATCCTGAAAGGATCTAAATACTTCGTTGATGATGATGGCGTTCAAACGAAGACGGATTATATATTCGTCAGTTCAAACGATGATGAAAAATCTCTAGCAAGCGTTGGGTTAGTGAAATACGCAAATGCCGTCAATAGAGACTCTCGAGTTTCTTTTGCAGATGTTAGTCTTTTCCAAGAAGAAGTGAAAAGGTTTGTACCTGTCAAGCTGAAAATAGGCAACCAATTTCTTCAAATTTTGTCTGGCCATCCACAGAGATTGAAATTTGGAGGGAAAATGAAAGTCATCAACTTAGTTGATTGCTATTCGATTTTGGACCTCGAAAATATCTCGCCATCTAACTATACTGGTGTTTCTGGAGAGGTATCGATGATTGATTCCAAAACAGGTTTTAGAATAATTCTGACGTCCACAAAGAAAGTTGAAATAATGAGAACACTATATTTCTCAAGGTCAAGATTTTCAGCAGAAGACGAGTTTTTGGAAAATAAGGGAGATGCTCTGGAAACGTCCATAGGTCAGTTGATTAATATCAACCTGACTGGATTACTGTCCTGTCATGACGAGGTTAGAAATGCTTCATTCCTTCTCCTGACTTCGATGACAAACTCTTTTGAGCTCTCTGTGGGAAAGCATATTGAAAGCGTGCCGGGCATGACGTTTCCTTATGGGGATGTGCAATATATATTTGCTGTTTCCTCAAAACTCGCAGTCAATCACCCGGAGTTGACTTACGATTTTCTTCATGGTTTTTTTGATGCCTTGGAGCTGGCAACGGACGAAGATAGAAGAGCAATAGTCATCTATGCTTCGCCATGGATCAAGAACATCTATGTGCAGGTTTTCCTAAATGATCATGTGAGAGGTCCACAGAGAACTTCTGAACTGATAAGAAAGTTCGTCAGAGCCAGTCGAAAATCAAAAACAACCACTCTTGCATTTGCACTCTATATTTGGGGCAAACTCTCACTGGAAGACAGGTTGATTGAGATTGTCATTGATGAAATGATTGCTGCTGCTATAGATCATGAAGCGGAAGGCCATGACTGGGAAGAGATTACCAAATACTGGCCTTTGACGCCGACTTTGGAGGTCTGCGGATTATTGATCAGAAGGCTTCGAGAGAAATCTTACATTATTTTCAGCGATGAGACAGAGTTGGAGGCCCATACGCGATGGATTGAAACGACCGTGTTGGCAAGATTCCTGTCCTATTTGGTGTTCGATTCAGTAATGTTTGTGCATCTATTTCTTGGTGACGTTTTTTACATTGTCACTGCATACATGGACTTCGGACCCTTGGAATTTAGAAGCTGCATCTTCAAGTTGGTCGTGAGAATATTTCACTCATTTTTAGCAAAAGAGGATCTGACTCAGAGACAAAGAGAATCAATAAAAGAACGTATAGCATTGCTTGATGGTGCAAGATATAGAATGTTGTTTGGTCTCACCAGGGAGGATGGAATCGATACAGAATCAATTACACCGATTCGAGTTGAGATGGTCAATAAATCACACTCGATTGCTACTGTTACTGAGTCACTTATAGAATTCTTGAAAGAATTTTCAGACTGCTCAGAACGTGATCTGCAGCTCATAAAATGGAACTCTTATGTGTTGAACGTTGCTTTTACCAAAAATGCACAGCTTCAAGGAAGAGCAATGTTAGTGTTGGGAAGTTTGACTAGAGAGGGTGTGAGTCATTCGGTGGTAACAAAATTCCTCACCGTCATGCGGGATCTGTTAGAGGAAAGAGAGTTGGGACCATTCCCGATCAAAAGGCAGAGTCAATCTTTGATTGTTTGTACTTTGCATTCGTTCACGAAACTCATTGAGGGATTGTCTATATCGCCTTTCGTTGCACATTTCTTCTGGTTTGGTGTTGCCTTATCTCTGACAAACAACGTGGTTGCTTATCAGTACGCTATCAAGTTTATCAAAGCAACTGTTATAAAGATCTCGGAAGCCTTGAAGGATACGAAGATCACCATCATCGATTTCCTTTTCGAGAAAAGACATCTTTTGGAAGATACCCTGAGTCAGATTGAATCCACTTACAAAATTGAGGTGCGTAGGCAACATTTCGATACGCTGATGCTGTGTATCATTTCCAAAGGTTTACAACATCCATTCACAACAGATGCAACTTTTAGCTGTCTTAAAACACTTTTGACAGTGAGGCATGGAGAATTCATGAGGATAGAGGAAATGGGGAAAGCAGAGTCAAACCAGAATACCGTTTCTTATCTCTTCTACATCTTTGTGTTTTCTCAGACCGATGTGGAGTTATCGAACGCGTTGATTGAGTGTGGTTTCAAAGACACAGAATGGGTTTTGATGCCAAACTTTAGAGTGCCAAAGTTGCTTCTTGACTACTTTGGAAAAGAGACAGCAGACGTTTATGTGACTAACTACATGATCTGCAACTTTTTCAATTCTCAAAAAGGAGACGAGACAATAGTGACGAAATGTCTGAAACTGTACAAAGTTATGCTAGATAAGAGTCCGGCTGTGGCTTGGAAAGTCTTCGAACTCATAATTCCGACCATGAGAAAATTTGCTGAAACATCCAGCTCAACCCGGTTACTGCAAACAGTTATGACAATAGCGTCAACCATGATGATCGATCCAGAATACAAAAATCGCTTGAAGTACAGAGATGAACTGCTAGAAATCATTGATCAGATAGGTTTGGAAGGAATCAAGAATTGGGATTTCATCCATTTAGAATCAGTTGCAGGAGAAAGTCAGAATGATATTCTTCCTCCCGAAATTATTCGAAAAAGATCAGGACTTCTTAAACTTCTTCTGGACCAAATCACAACAGCTTACGCAGAGGAAGAGTAGTGGAGCAATTGTCCAATCTTTATGGCATTATATCTATACGTACCAGCTTATTATGGATATTAAGTGAATTCGTACTATTTATCGTGTAGTATTTAATTTAAGTAATATGTACGGTTCCCATATACTCAGTTTATTTTAATAAACTCTTTACCTCTTGACCTGATGGGTTGTATGTCTATAAAACTATCGTAGCCCAGTGAGAAGAGCTTCAAACATACCAAAAGAAGTTAAGATCGAGACGTAAGGTTCTTTTTGTGATTCATTTTCCGAAGCTGTTTTTCAAACTCCTCTTTGTCGCTCTTGTAAATCATCATGGTAGCTTTTGCGTCTTCAATGGAAGAGTGTTCACCAGTTTGAATATCTATACCCAAAATCTCTTTGCACAACTTTTTGAGAGATGGGGTTTTCCCTGCCGCATACTTATTTCTGAACGGAATATGCTTGGCAGTGTCTCTGATAGCTTTTCGAGGATGTGATAGCATGAGAACTTCCAGATCATGATGGACAGCATGTCCCACCAAAACCTTGCCTTGGAGAAGATCGGACACTATTTTCTGTGCTTCTTTGAAGGTAATCGCATTTCTCATGTGGTGCGGACTCACGCCACTCACTGCTGTTCGCCAATCTGTGACCTTCTGTGTTGGCTTTACAAATGAATCAAATACCGTTATCCCATGGTAATTGACAATAGATACGCGAGCAAGTTCAGAAGTAGTCCCATCAACCCCAACTCCTACAAATTCACAATCCAAACTCAGATATCTTCCAACCTCTTTTCTGCGAATGCTTGCGGACTTGTTATCATCTGGAAGAGACGGAACTATTTTTATATTTTGATTCTGTATGCGATCATCAATATTGCGAGCATCTATCTTCAGGTCACATCGCTTGACTACGACCTTTTTCTTCGTCACCTTATTCCCATTATTTTTCTGTCTCGACGAGAGAAGCTTCCAGTTAGACGACAAGCTAGCACTCATTTCATGCTAAATGTCTTTATATCCTGAAAGACTGTGCTTGAAAGTTACTCAACCTCAGAATGTTTTCGATAGTCAAGTTTCAAGGTGTTCTGCAATCGGATCGTCACTGTATAAAAAATTATATTTGGGAAAAAATAATTATCGAGCAGCTCACAGTTGCAACGTTATCAAACTGCGTCTATCGACGCTAATTATTGGGCCATGATTAGATAATTCAAAAATGTTCCAAACGATTTTTTCAATTCCAACGTGAGTGTTTTCCAGCATCGTTCAAGGGACCACAGGCTTTTTAAAAACCTGCAAAAGGCAAGTTCTGAAATAGCCTTGAAAGATTGGAAGAGTTAGGTGTCTTTGAAAGACATCACAAAGTAATTATAGAGTGATCCATTATCGGAGAACATATCGGGGACTCAGAGAAAATAACTGGGAGGCTCGTCGTTTGTGAAGCAAGTGTTTTCCTTTGACTCTATAGTGCTGTGCTTTTGAGTATACCTTAGTCTGTGAATTGTTTGGATGAGTTTCAAGTGCCTGCTTTCTATCTTTTTGTTGTGCTCTCCTTTTTCGAAATGAATTTTGCATCACAATATCAGCAAAAGGCTCCATCTCAGCAATCGCAACAGTCCCAGCAATCGTATCAATCACAATACTTGTTTCAGCAGCCATTGCAGCAACATCAGTACAACTCAACTGCTGATGGGTATCTATCCCAACAGTCTCAGCAGTCCCAGCAATCACAACAATCCCAAGGTCAGTTGGAGAGTCTGAACCCTTCTACTGTTCTGGCCCAAACTCTGTACCAAGGTGCCTATCGTCCCACTAAACAACAGACATCACAGCAAAGCCAGCTTCATAGTTTACACCAGCAACTTCAACAACTTCAACAGCCAGGTACCCCACAACAACAGCAGCAACAACAAGTTTTAGCTGCTGCTTCTCTACAACAACAACAAGTTTTAGCTGCTGCTTCTCTACAACAACAACAATTGCAGCAACAGCAACAGCAACAGTTGGTTCAGCTGCAGCAGATACAGCTGCAGCAGTCAGTTCAAGCTTCTTCTGCCACGCAAACCCAACCAAATTCTGTTCCTGTGGATTCGGTGATTGCTAGTTCCACACATTGGCAACATCAGACACAGCTTGCACAAATATCTCGGAACTCTAATTTGCCTCATTTTTACGCCCGCCAAGCGGCATCTTCCTCCAGAAAACTTTTGTCCTCTGATGATGGACCGAAGCAATCTCTTTCTTTAGTTGATATCACGAAGACTCTGCTTGCCAGTGTGAGGGAAAGCCAGGAAAGTCAGGACCAGTATCAACAAAATGAAGGTCTAATGCAGCATAAAAAGACCACTAATGATGTTTCGATTGATGAAGAAGAAGAAGACCAAAGAATCAGAATCAAAGAAAATAACACTCAATTATGGACAGCATTGGATTTGAGTGGACAGATGATCATAAGCTTATCGCCCAAATTGTTTGATTATGGTTTCCTGAGACGACTATATCTGAATGGTAATAAGTTGAAAACAGTCCCTAAAGCCATATTGCAATTTAAATCGTTAAGAGTGTTAGACTTGTCATCAAATTTGCTGACAGAATTATCAGGCGAACTCGGTATGCTGTTTCACATGAAGTATCTTTATTTGTTTGACAACGATCTTGAAACAGTTCCTTTTGAGTTTGGCAATCTTTTTCAATTGGAATTCATTGGTGTTGAAGGCAACAGAAACTTTGCTGAAGAGCTGGTCAATATTATCTCAGAAAAGGGAACAAGGGGTTTAATTATTCACTTGAGAGATAATGCACCAAGACTTCCTCCTCCAGAACCAAGAAAATGGATCAAAGTTGGAGAGGATGGTGAGCCGCTTTTGGATGAAGCGGAGCTGAGGCCTGCTATTGAGACTGATTTGTCATCCGTGGAGCCTTCTTCGTTTACTTTGATGAGCTACAATACTCTGTGTCAACACTATGCGACTCCGAAGATGTACAAATATACACCTTCTTGGGCGTTGAACTGGGATTATAGAAGACAAAAACTTACCGAAGAGATTTTGTCTTTCAAAACCAATATCATTTGCCTGCAAGAAGTTGAAACAAGAACTTATGAAGAGTATTGGGTGCCACTGATGGAAAGCAATGGATACAAAGGCCTTTTCCACTGCAAAAGCAGAGCGAAAACCATGAGTGAGAAGAATGCAAAGAAAGTCGACGGGTGCGCCACATTCTACAAAACTTCTATCTTTGAATTGATAGACAAGAAAATTTTTGAATACGGTAGAGTGGTGATGAGTCAAGATAAATACAAAAAAACAGACGACATTTTCAACAGATTTATGAATAAGGACAACATTGCTTCTGTTGCAATTTTGCAACACCTTTCGACAGGGAACAAGATTGTCTTGGCAAACACACATTTGCATTGGGATCCGGAATTCAACGATGTCAAAACCATGCAAGTGGCAGTTTTATTGGAAGAATTACGTGTCTTAACATACAAATACACGAATTCTAAAGATGATTTGAATAAAATCCCTCTGATTATATGTGGTGACTTCAATTCTCAAACAGATTCGGCTGTCTACCAACTGTTTTCACAGGGTCTGGTCAAGGAGCATTATGATGTTCAGGGCCGTGACTATGGAAAGTATACTTCTGATGGGTTTTCCCACCCGTTTCATCTTAAGTCTGCCTATGGAACTATCAATGAATTACCTTTCACCAATTTCACTCCAACATATACGGCTGCCATTGAGTATATTTGGTATTCCACTCCAACACTATCAGTCAAAGGTCTTCTAGGAGAGATTGATCAAAATTATGCGAAGAAAGTGATTGGTTTGCCGAATGCAGACTTTGTTTCCGATCATCTGCCGCTCATTTCCAAATTTGAGTTCAAAAAGACGTCAAGCAACAAAAAGATCAAGGTAGATTTTAGAGACGGGGGCTTCTCAAGAAAAACATAAAGTGTTGTTAGAATTGAAGACCCCTTATAGAGTGTCATTTCATTTTGAAAGACTGAAGTTGTGACCAACTCTTCTTGCTATCAGATTTTTGTGAATACCTTCCGATCTCGAATGAGTTCTTTCTAGTCTATGTTATCTTGATTTTCATGTAGTTTTACCATATTTTCCCGTCTCTTCTCTTCTGAAAAAACAGAGTTCTGTAAGATGTGCACTGTATCTTAATATTGTGAGCCCTTCAAAATTTTGATAAGTCTCCCTTTTTTACGATTTATATTTTGGCCACATTCGAATTGAAGATCGCGATTTTGACGCATCCGATATTGGGGTACTCAAACTTATTCAAAAGAGCCACCCGTGTCAGTGGTTCTCGTTCATGAGGCCTAAAGTTCACAAAATATCTGCTGTGGCTAAATATGGAACTGTTCAAGGTCCCTGTAAGATTCAATTCTACTATAGTTAGAGACTCAGTGGTTAACTCCATAACAAAACATAGAAAGTGGGTATACAGTGATTGTGCTCATGACAACCTCTCAAATAAGTTCACTATATCCTCATACAATATTTTGTCCCGGCATTACATGTGGAGTAGTGTCTACCAGTATCTTGACCCCAAAGACATTGATTGGTCCACGAGGTTTCATTTAATTAATAAAAACCTAAACGACCTATCCTTGCTCAGTGATATAATGTGTTTTCAAGAAATGGAATATAAGATCTATGATGAGTTCTGGAAACAATTCCTACTAGACCGTAACTTTGATTCGAAATTTCAAGTGAAGAGAAAGAGTGGTTATTGGGACAAAAGTCCAATGATGATGGATGGAGTTTCTGTGTTTGTGAATAAAAACAAATTTCGAATAATCAATTACGAGCAAGTCAACTTTTCAGATTATTTTCAAAACCAAACTCTCTTTGAGCAAACAGAAGACTTAAAGGCAAGACTTGTTAGTCGTAATACTGTTGCTCTGGTATTAGCTCTCGAGCATTTAGAAACTAAAAAAGTCATTTTTCTTACGAACACACACCTTTATTGGTCTCCAAAACATGCAGATGTTAAGCTACTTCAGACATATTTGCTCACAAAATTACTTCGAAAAGCCATAAAACGAGTCCATCATTTAGACAATGAGCAAATTGACGAATTAATTGCAAATGGAGAGCTCAACCTGTTCATGGTTGGTGATTTCAATTCTGTGCCCAACTCTATGGTGTACAAATTTATGTTGGACGGCTCGGTAACGCTTACCAAAAACCCTGAATTTCTTTTTGATTATGGTAACACAATACCGAGTATTCTGCAGAATGACCTCAGGAAGTTTGAATCATCTTATCGAACTCTTTATGAAAACAAACAGTTCGACAAGACAACTTACACTCAGAATTTCAAGCAAGTAATTGATTATATCTGGTTCAACAAAAATAACAAAAATTTGGATCAAATCAAGGTACTCGGCGATCTGGACCCTCTATACTTGCAACAATATAAAGGTTTTCCTAATGCTGATTACCCTAGTGATCATATCCCCATAGTGGCAGAATTCAGACTCAACTAGTGAACGCTTAAAAATTGAGGGTCAGAGATTATCAGATGACTGTTAGGTGGTGCATCTCTCAAGGTGACTAACATTTTACAGACTTGAATGCCCACCACAGACGATTTATTTATTTTGCGCTTTCCTTGAAGTGGCATCTATGTACACCATATATTTATTTAATTTAGAAGGGTACACACCAGTTTCTTGGGATCAGGCTTTTTTAACGCGATCGAAAAAGATCTCAAAAATTAGTTACTTCTTATCAGCAGGTAAAGATTATGGAAACCAATTTATGAATCGAAGTTTTACCATTATGGCTTTGGGGATAAAACGAAAGACTGCAGAAGAGGTTAAAAGTGAGTATTTTTTGAATTCCAGTCAAAGAAAAACTCGATCTTCCAAGCTCAAAAAAGATCGAACACATATCCTTGATGAAGCAAGCAAAAAATCAAAGTACACAAAAAGCTCTGTCAAGATAAAAGCAGAAGATCCTGAGGAGTTTGCTGCATCTGCAGAAACACCTTCCACGTCAGCTCCAGAAAGTAGCATAAAAAAGTTGGAATCAGTCGGCGTCAAACACGAAACTGACGAAAAGCAAACCAGAATAAAACGACAATCTACATCATCCGAATATGATCTACCCACAATACCACCCCCTCACTTCTGGCCAATGTATAATGAGATCAAAAAAATGAGATCAAAAATTGTGGCACCAGTTGACACCATGGGCTGCGAAAAAATGGCCACTAGCGTGACAGGTCTTACTGATGGAGTTGTCTTTAGATTTCAGTGTCTTATCTCACTGATGCTTTCATCTCAGACAAAAGATGAAGTGAATTACGATGTCATGAAAGGACTTCACAAGTATTTTCTTTCAGAGGGGTACGAGAGTGGGCTGTCATTGCAAGCAATTCTCGAAGTAGATGAGGCTTTGTTAGATGAGTTGATTTTCAAAGTTGGTTTTCATCGTCGAAAGGCCAAATTCATCAAAGAAACAGCAGAGATCATAGCAGAGAAATACCATGGTGATATCCCTTCCACAATTGAGGAGATTACCAGTTTCCCTGGAGTGGGTCCAAAGATGGGTTTTTTACTACTACAAATAGCATGGAACGTGAGTACTGGTATTGGCGTTGATACACACATGGTTCGAATGGCTAGGATATTTAAATGGGTGCCTGCAACAAAAAGCGTGACACCAGAATATGTTCGGAAATGTCTAGAAGCCATGCTTTCCGATCATAAAGAAGAGTGGCCCATCATCAATCCAACATTGGTCGGGTTTGGTCAGGTTGTGTGCCTGCCCCAAAGACCAAGATGTGACGTTTGTTCTTTAGCTAGAACAGGTATTTGTCCCGCCGTAGACAAAGCACTCTTGAGGAAGGCTCAAAAAGAAAAGAGTGAAGGGTTACCGGTTAGTCTGAAAAGCAGAGGAGACTTGAGTCAACTGTTACTTGATATTGAAGATCTGCCATAAGACTAGGATTTCCATGTCGCAATATATTTATTTTTATATGATGCGGGCTGTCTAGAGAGTAGATGAAAGGTCTTTACCTACATCAGCAGAAACACTGACCACTTCGTTGTTTGACTTTCAGGGCAGATGATAACTGAGCGACCCTCTCACTGCAAGTTTGAATGGGTGATTCAGAATTTGTGCCCATTGTTCACTATCGAGAAACTCGCCATTAAATTTGAAATTTCTTGCCGGTCCAGAGATTTTGATCTGACCTCTCGATGAATTTTTTTCTATTCGACCTTTATGCTCCAGTTGAGACCAAACTTTTTTGATAAAGGTGGAAAGATCATCTGAATTTGCTGATCGGCTTATTATTCCTTTAAAAACCAAGGGAGTAATGAATATTGAAGAATCACCCAATAGTATGGTAACTTCAGAAGTTGTTCTCTCCCTGGCAGAACCTTGACCAATCGATTCCAAATAAATTTTGTTTGTAACCAAAAAGACGTCCAAATTCATGTTCCAGATGGTAACATCTTGAATATTCATGTTTCTCGCTGATGCCTCTACTTCGAAAACAAGCAATTCACTGCTGACAATGATGTTGTCCAAAGTTGTGATCTCGAAGGATGATAAGCGATTATCAAAAGTTCTTAGCACAAAAATCCGGAGAGAAGCCCAAATGAAGGACACTCCGACAAAAATATACAGGATGTTCAAGAGCATTTTTGCCATCAAATTTTGACGGTAATAGATGGATTGGTAGTTATGTGGTGAATTGTAGAAGAATTGCGGTGAGTTATCCTCGTTATTTGATTTCATGTTGATTGAGCCATAAGTTTTCAAATTTTCATCGGTTGTTATATTATCATTCAAGAATCCAGTGGTCGCAATTCTTCTATAAACTCGATCACCTGTGTTCTTGAATTGCTGACATAAAAATGATTCTGCCTCATCAAGCTCCGCATCCTCATCCAGATTGTAGTCATCAATCTGGTTAAGAGTAAAGTTGCCAAAATGCTCATGGGGAACAGGTTTGTCGGGACCCATGTTGTCAGGTAAACCGCTGCCTCCATCAGAACCATTTACTGATCTGATCCTAGATCCCTGATTGCTGAAGAGCTTCTGTGATACCTTTCTAACTTGCGATACAATGTTTCTCCTTGGATCGTCGACGTTTGAGATCGAATTTGCTTGTCTTGAAATGCGTTTTTCTTTGGTCCAATGCTTGCTGTAAATGGAATTGGCACTGTTCGGAACAACATTCATATCTCTCTGGGTCTGAGGCAATTCTGAATGAAATTCCATACCGCTCAATTCTGATCCCAGTCCTTTGTGTAAAGATACTCGCTTGAAAACTCTTGGGTGCGAGAGTTCATTTACACCGTGACAAGTGTCGGCCCCATATATGACATTGCTAGGCATTGCAGAGTACCAGAAATCACTTTTAAGGAATGTTAAAGCATCATTTTGTGGATGGTATATAAACTCCTCCGCCTCGCCATCTGTGGTAACTCGCTTATGGTACAAATCATCTGTTTTAGAGTGAATTGAGTTTTGGTAAGTCGAAGCATTATCTGCAGTCAGACCAGCAGATCCGTTGAAATTAATCGAGCCCAGGAAAGGAAGCTGGTCGGTGATCCTTCCTGTATCTTTGGATTCAATGATCATCTCGCTTTTGAGGTTGCCATTTCGCACGTTAAATTCCTTTGTAAGATCACTAACTAGTTCTCTTTTATCGTTTGCCTTGAAGGATGTATTTTCAGACCAGCTCGCTTTCACAGGTGAGTTGGTCTCATATGTGGATGGTACAGAAGCAGATTCCATGTTCTGAGATATTGCGTGGTGGGCAACTATGCAATGGGACAGACTCAAAAAACAAAATGCTCAAAAGTTCGCCCATAATCTAGCAGCTTGATGTATGGTTTGAATGGCAAGGTCTGCAGTCGTGAGCAAAACTTTGGCTTGAACAATTGGCCTTATCACACACAAACCCATGTATTCAAAGTCAGGTGTCAAAAGCGATTGTTTCTATTCAAATTCTTGAGCAAATACTACGGCTTTTGTGGATAGGTGATAAGACTTTTTGAAAACAAATATTTTTTGTAAACACAGCTCATTTTACCAATGCCGAGGATGCAATGATATTTTATCACCGGTGTGATTCTGAGAAAACCCACTCAGGTTCTAAAATTTATTGAAAATTGAGTATAGTACCTCTTTTATACGAGCTACTTCAATGGCAGGAGGCAGTTTATCGGTATTATTTTAAGCAAATTCCAGATGCAACTATGTGTAGATAATTCTGACGTTCGCACACGTCAAGCATTTCAATTGAATCGTCTCTAATAAAACAAATGCTATCCACAATGGCATATACATCAAGGTTCCTATTGAACATCAATCATAAACCAAGTCCTTTTTTGTTTTGTCTTCATATGCTTCTACAGCATGATCCTTTCTGGATTTCTTGGTTTCTGCGGCCAGCTTTTTGCCCAATTCTCCCTTTTCATTTTTTTTCCTGTCATTATTGTATCTTTCTTGAGCTGCCCTTGCTGCTAGCTCATTGGCGCTTAAGGAATTGTGTTTCTCAGAATCGTTCACTCCAGAAGGCTGAGACGCAAAATCATTATTTGTTCCCAACTTCTTTCCCTGATGCCGGGTTGCCGTGGCGCTATTTTGTGTTGGGCTTGTTTTTTTGAATGGTCCATTGGCCACTCCACCACTTATACGCTGTGAGACTTTCTCTCTGTGTGGTCCTGAATCTTCCTTGGAACCGCAAATTCCCATGCTTGCTGTTTGTTAATAATGTGCCACAAATGAATTTTCGTTACTGTTATGATTTTATTCCCATAAGATTATGTACTCCATACAATGTATTTCTTGTCTAGAGATAAAATTGATCTCATGGTCGAGCGTCAAAAAAGAAAAAAAAACTTAGGGGTTCTTTTCTTTAGGCTAACACACAGGTTTTTTAGCGGATCGTGTCGCATATCATCCTATCATCCTTCCCAGCTCATGCATTAAATCAGCGAGTTTTGGTGAGAAATTGGAGCTGGGGTAACTCTATATCACCAGTGTCTATTGAATCTATTTCCTCAAAAACCATTGAATAAGCACGATTGAGTTTTATGTCAGCAAATTTATATGATTTGTAGTTATTAGCATCGAGGAAATAGGGAGAGCACAACTTCCAAAGCTTGAAGTATAAGTCAATTCTTTCATTTGTCAAAGGAGATGAACGTAGAGTTGCGTCTCTGATAGCGAGCCAATCGGCGTTAGTAATGTACTTAACATTGCTGTTAATACTTGAATCTAATAACCTTGAGACTAATTGCAAAGTCCCGTCTGTTGGGAGATCAACTTGACCTGATGCCTTGAGACAACATCTGTAAAACACATTTGTCTTCGGAAAGTTGTATAAGTCAGCCATCGTTAAGATAGAATTGAACACTTGTGGGTTTCCCCAACGAACTGACTTGATCATCAGACAGTTGAAAAAAGGTTCGTCAATTTTCCTTATTTTGCTGTACGATGACAGAATCGATTTCAGCATTTGTGCGGCATCTAAGGTGAAAGATGGGAACCTTTCGAAAAATATCGTAAAGAATGCTTCATTCAATGAAGAAGAAACTGAGGGACTTGACCTTTCCGCAGCTTCATGATAATTCCATGTTTCTATCCAAATTTGCATAACCCTTGAAAATTGTTTCGTCTCTAACCAAGTGTTCTGCATGTATGGCCTAACATAGTTCACCTGTAGTGGCATGGGATATGGCATAGACTGTTTTGTTGCACTTTCAAAAAAAGCATCGGCAGTTTCGATGTCCCTACAGTGTGCGATGAAAGCCATGTGTGCCTGAGTCATATAGCTCCGGACCACCGAAGGAATATTTTTCTTCTCATCCCCGTGGTTTCGATATGTTTCAGCTATCATCTCCTTGAACAGAGCTATGGCCTTTTCAGACCTATTTTTAACCAAACATGCTTTGATCATCCCTATCATTAATTCGCTGTGTACCCATGTTGGATTCTCGTGTCCTGCCGCCTTCATTTTCCGAGTTCGTTCGAAAACGGATTCGATTTCCTCAAAATCGAGTTCCGCACCATCTACTAGAAATTGAAATATGATTCCAAGAACCGGTTCACAAGTAAAGAGTTGATTTAACTGAGGATGTTTTTTTCCTTGTTCCCACAACATTGCTGCCTCGTCCGTAAGTCCTAAATCTCTGTAGGCTTTGAACAAGTTTGTTAGACCCACAGGGCCAAGTGTTACTAATGAAATCTTGAAAATGTCATCGCCTATTTTCCTAATTGCGTCAGCAAGGAATTGTTGTCGTCTTTTGAAAGGGCTTTGTAGATCCTTGTCTAAATTCTTTCTCAGTTTCGACATTTCCAGTCTGTGAACTCGTAGCCCATTTCTGAGTATGGAAACCAAAGCATCCATTCGTTTCTCATCTAATTCACCACTATATATAAGTTCCTCATATAATGGAAATATTCTGTCAACTGCGGTCCAAAAGCTCTGTAAGTTTCCTGAAAGTTGACCTTTGATATCATCAAACTGACAATTTTGCGACGCACATTCATCGAAGGCTTGTAGCGATTTATAATAGGGTAAATGTTTTTTAAAGGCATAACCTATGGTTTCTTTCAGCTTGAGGTCCGCAATATGAGTGGTTGCTTTAGTTGATTGTGATGCACATACTGAACAATAGGATAAGTTCCGAATTGATCCGTTTAAGACTAGCCGTCGCTTTGCTATTGGAATGATTCGAACAGTTTGTAAAAAAAATGAAAAGTTTTTATTTCGCATCATCGAAAGGAGAGATGTATGGCTTATATATGTTGGAATGTGGTTAGAGTTCAGCTAAACATGTTCTTCATTTAATCAAAAAGAGCTTCTTGCAAGATGGAAAAAGTTTTGGGGAAAGTTTGCTGTCAGGATTATGTCAATAATAATGATTACGTAACCCTGTTGTTTGAGATCTGAAACATTCTGAAACATTCTGATCTCTATAAATACTTGAGTATTTTCCCATTGCTACTTCAACATTAATACACTCTTACGATTGTGGAGATATATGGTTTTACATATATAGGTTAGGTATTCTTGAATTAACCAGACTATATCACTCGTGACCAGTGTTAGGACTTGTGCTTATATAAGAAGACAATCCTAATTAGAGTGAATTACATCACCAGGAAAATATTACATAATCAATATTCCTGGAAAGTCTGTTACTGTATTTGTGTAGCACAGCCTTTGTGAAATGATTAGATCAGTTTTTGTTCCAAATTTCAATTCAAGCCTGGGCTATTCCAGTGTTCCCAAAACATGGAACCTTCTCCATAACTTGGAATAATTTGCCTCTCTCAAATTCTTCTGGATCAAGGTTTTATCCTTTTAGTTCTTCACCTTGCTCTGCTCATTAAAGTCATAAGTGGTGGTCGATATAATTTCACACTATTGGGCTCCGATTATTGGGAGATTTGTGAAATACCTACCTTTCAAGCAGATCGCGAGGGCTTTTCAGCCAGTGGTTGTTGAAAAGCTGAAAAATTCCAGAATCAACTAGTCGGAATCAATCATCACATCAAATACAAGTTCGAAAAGGAGATGGCTCCGCTGATTCCTCTTCCAAAATCGTTGGTTCCATTTTTGGAACCATATTTTCCTCCCACCTTGAGCCAAAATAGCTCATCAAACAACGGATCGGAGGAAATTTCTACGAAGCCCCACTATCCCTTTATTACCCTTACGTATGCTCAATCATTGGACTCCAAGATCAGTAAGGAAAAAGGGAAACAGACAATCATTTCTCATCCAGAGACCAAAACCATGACACATTATATCAGATCCAAACACGATGGCATACTTGTCGGAATCAATACTATCCTGTCAGATAATCCAGGTCTGAACTGCAGATTCCAAGAAAGTTTGACCAATTCAACACAAGATTCAGAAGACTACAATTTTAAGCATCATTACATTAGACCCATCGTGGTAGATCCTTCCTTCAAGCTTTATGATCACTATCTCGGATCGAGGCTACAAGAAACTCACAGGCTACAAAAGGGCTTGGCCCCTGTGGTAATCATCAGTGAGAAGGTTTTGGCGGAGGATATGAGGTATGAAAAGTTTTGTTCCGTTCATGATATCACTTTGATTGCGTTGTCTTCTGGTGATGACATGAGACTCTCTTGGTCAGATATTATGAAAAGTTTGAAACATATAGGACTCTCCTCGATAATGGTGGAGGGGGGTGCTACAGTTCTGAATGAGCTGCTGTTGAGCAGAGACGATGATCTGGGACAGCCCCTTGTTGACTCGATCATAATCACCATTGGACCCGTGTTCTTGGGTAAAAATGGGATAGACGTCAGTCCTAGTAAATTCCTTGATTTGAATGACGTCAACTGGTGGACTGGTAGACAGGATGCAGTGTTGTGTGCAAGAACCAAAACATTCTCCTATTAATACTTACTTTTTACTACGACGAAACTGATGTTATAGGTCCAGAGACTGTAGCTCACTTCTCAGCTCACTTCTAATTTTTTGATTACATTCTTTCGGTCTGAAAAGTTTGTGACTAGCAATAATCGAAATGAAACTAGAATTAATACAAATCTTAATGACTATGTGATATATAGCTCGAAGAAGTGAAGATTTGTGTCCAGTTCTAAAGGCATATTCTATAGGAAGCGTATCTTCCCGAAGTTTCTGACCTTCTGATTATTTTTACAACCTGTCCCCTTTTGAGTCCTAGATACCGTGCAACCGGATCCTCTCTTTGGATACGAGGAAGCTGCGATTCCTTCAACCTGTATCTACTCAAAAGCTCTTTCTTTTCGTCGGAGGAGAGTCTTATATGTTTTGGGACCAGCTCATGATGTGTGATGTTGACAATAATATCGCTTTCTTGAAATGTTTCAATCGTAGCAGGTTCTGCTGCAGCAATAGCCTTTGTAGCAGATGGTGTCATGCTTTGTTGGTAAATGAATATTCCAGTTGAAAAATTCTTATCTGCAATGTGTTGACAAAAGTTCTTCATTGTTGTAATTCCCACAGAAGGTTCGTCACAGAATTCAACCCAAAGTGGACCGAGATCACCGTATTTTTCTGCCGCTTCTTGAGAAGCACTGGCCTGAAACGACATCAACTTTCTTTGTGGAATACCCATCGAGTCGCAAATTTTTTCTCGGAACTGTTCTAAACTTAGTTCAATTTCTTCTTGGGTGATGAAGTAGCCTCTATCTTTGACCATTTCTTTCACAGTTCTGTAAGCACGCCAGAGGCGGGACGTGGTTCTATCAACGTCTTCCATGTTCTCAAAAGTCTTCCCTTAAAACCTATCTCAACCAGTCTTCACCTAAGCTTTTGAATAGCGAATTAAGCGTAACCGTGATTCGAAAAAACCTCGGAAGACCTGCAGACCAAATAGTATTATGATGTTTTGTTCTGCAAATTTAAGAAACAAGATAGTAAAACACTGAAAGCCTACTACAAGCTTCGGTTTGTTAACGATAGGATATTTTATGTGTATTTAATTTAGTGTAGAAAATTCTTTTTTTGGGCAATATGGAGAGTGTCAGAGGTCCGGGTAATGTTTGTCAGAGGAGGCGACATCCCCGATTTTGATTCAAAAAATAAAATAATATTCCATCTAGAGCTGTTTATAGAGTCATTCGGTAATAAAATTCTATGTCCCCACTGCTTTTCCATATTCTCGTCTTGACGGTCATAAGCGTCATGTTCGGAGACATCAACTGACCTCGGCAGAGAACATGTATGTTTTCCTTTTGTAATTTTTCGTTGGGTGTTTTTTCGATGATGAAATCTGTTAGCTTAGAAATTCGAAGCATTGAATTGGCAGTCAACTTGTTGGTTTCATTGTTTTTTCTCTGAGATCCATGGTTGTCCATTTCAGGAATCAAAAGAAACCCGATTTTTGGTGGCTCTTTTGCGGGGAAGTTATTCAAAAGTAATGGTTTCAAAATCCAAAGAGGCAAAAGCTCTTCTAACTCTTTGGCACTTTTGGCCATCGTCGACGACAAAGTGTAATGAAGAACTTTGCTCTCATTGCCATAATCCCTGATATTCTCGTTGACGATAATTTTCAGATCTTGTTTCATCCTCAGAGTAGGAATTGTGTCGTTGTCCGTCTTGAGCCTCGATGGTTCCTCGTAAATGAAGTTGAGAACGTCATGAGAGCTCTCCATAGATTCTAGTATTTGATCATCGTTGAGCTGTTTCTCCTGATTCTCCTGTGTAGAAGTCTGCACATTTGGAGTGCCTGATGAAGTCGATCCCGATTTGGTTCTCCCAAATAATTTAAGTTTTGACTTTTCTTTGTCGTGCTCTGAAGAAACTCGTTTTTCTCCAGTAGATTCATTAATGCTTGGAAAAGTAGTACCGCTGTCTTTGGTCTTCACTTTCGAAAGTAAAGTCATACCAGTTCCTGAAGACGTTCTCGTGCTTGAAATAGAAGTCGCAACTCTCGGCGCCATGCTCTTGATTTTATTCTTCTCGTAGTCAACAAAATTGGTAAAAATTGACTTTAACAGCATTTTGCCAAGATTGAGTCGAATAGGCTCTTCTAGGTGTAAATTAGTGTTACCATGTTCAGTATCACGGTAATTTGCGTAAAACTCATCTGAATATATTTCGCAGTTCAAAAAGCTGCTTTCTTGCAATGTGACCATAACTTTACCTCCTTTTGTTTGTACTGTGCACCACATCGGCAAAGTCTCTTCAGTTTGATATTCATCTGTCACCTGATCAAAGTTGTCTTCTAAGTCCACCGGGGACAACTCTGTGCTAGATTTAGGGACCTCTATGGTGTCAACTAAAGAACAATCAATGATGTCAACAATGTAGATGCATCCATTCTCCGCCATTGTAGCAATATGTCGACGGTTGTTCAGGAACCTTGATTTGATAAGGCCACTTGTCCCCATAATAATCTCTTTTGGCCTTCTGTTATATGGTGTCACTGTGAAGGAACTTTCTGGCAACTTTTCAAAAGAAATTTCCAACGTCTGCTTATTTGAATAAGAATTCTGGTTCAATAATGGTGTTTCATCGCCCAAAGATTTATCATCATCCTCATCTAAGTTGTTAGTGAGCACAAACTCCGAGCATGGACCACCATTGAGATTGAGAAAATATGTCTGGAAAACTTCATCATCAGAGTTGTCCGTCACAAATGCAAGGTTAGTGTTTGATGTGCTATTATTATTTCTCTCCAAACCATTGTTAAATCCGAGATCAAAAGTAGGTTTATGAAGGTTCAATTGGGACGAGAGCACTTCTTCCAATTGATTCAGATTATCACTAGAAAATTGGCTCATGATATCATACTCTTCTGCTGCAGATACTTCGAGCGAATCTCTGTTTGTCATATTGATCATTGACAAGTTGCGATTGAGTTTGATTCCCTGATATAGTATCAGCTTGTTGGTATTAGGGATTGACCAGTTAGATATAAACTGGTTGTGAATATTCGAAGTTGAAGTCCAAAGAGAATTGCATCCCTCTGCAAGACTCAGCACTCCAGACAGAACTTTTGGCTTCTGTGTCCACCCACTTTCAGGTGGCTTTAAATCATGACACAAATTTAAGTCGGCCACAACAGTGGATATCCCAAGACTACCGTTTAATTTAGAACTAAGATAGTCGTCTTTCGGGGCCGTTGAATCATCTATGCTGGAGGACCTCAAATCTGTTTTCAGTAACAAACCACTTTTGTCACCCGAATAAAAAACTTCAAATCCAGGGCTTTCTTCAGGGACACATAAAGACCAGACAGAAGAATTGTGAGAATCAAAATTCCTGAGTATTCGTCCTGTTCTCATATCCCACAGTTTGATGGTGGAGTCTGAAGATCCCGACAGAAAATTGAATTCCTTCAAGCATAAGCATCTGACATTGTCTGTGTGTCCGACAAAAGACTTGATCTGTCTATTCATCACTCTTTTGTCAAACAAATTTATTGTATTAGTTGGCCCTCCTGATAAAATCAAGTTGTTAAGCGAACTTAGAGAGTAGACAGAGCCTCTCTCCTCTACAAAGGTATAGCTTGATATTTTGTTCATTTTGATGGGATCCCAGATATTTATGACTTTGTCCAGGCCACCTGAAACCACATCTTCCCCACTAATTGACAAACACTTGACGTAATCATTGTGCCAGCCAACCGTCGCAATTGAATTAGTTTGATGGTTCCAGAGCTTCACGGATAAATCATTGGAACACGAGGCCAGTGTGCCATTTTTACCAATTGACTTCAAATCTGTAATCCAATCCAAATGTAATTGGGAAGATTTTAGAGGTTGATAGTTCGCATTGCTTGAAGGCAAGTAATTCAGGCCTTGCCTGATACTTGACTCAAGTGATAAGATTTCTGTCTCATTATTAACATTTTCCTGTATGAACTTTTTGATTTCAGCAGAAGAATTAAAGTTCAAGTCGTAGTCATCTTGCAATGATTGACTCAATTCTGATGAAGTGGGTGCATGTATGGTTACCTGACCATCTCTACCTCCAGATATTAAAAAATCTGTGCTTTTGTCATACAGAAGGGTGTTAACACCTAGTGAATGAAGACCTTCTGAGTCATTATCCAGTGGATTCAAAATGTAACTTATGGTTTTCTTTTTTGGAGGTGAATTTGGCATTGCAACAGATCTCAGACTGTTTCTCTCGTGTAAGCTATCATAGAGTTGTGATAGAAACTTCAAGGGTTTGAAAAGGAGGTAATCACTTAGCCACTAGGTAATGAATTTAGTAACTAAATTGCGGGAAAATACGCTTATTTATTCACAAAGTTTTTTGGCCGTTTAATCCAAAACCAATCAAGCCTTTCAAGTTCCCTGGTCGATTTGCGAACTAATAGGAAAGGTACTTCACCTCGATATTTTTCAGTTTATGCGCACGATAATTTTCCCCACTTCCTTGGAGAACTTGTAATTATTATAAAGCAAGCAGAAGAGGAGCAAGACGTTGTTAACTAGTGGAACAAATAACAATCAACTAACTGATAGCCTTCACCCTGTCACAACTCATCCTAATACTATGCGATCGTAATATATGAGGGTCCAGAAAGTTGCTGTGCCAGCCCTTCTCATCTTCGCAAAAGTTATTCGACCGAAGTACGCGAGTTGTCTGTGGCGCGGGCGCGGGCCCGAAGATTATCTTAACGAAAGAGAGCAACTGCAATCTTAATATTCTCTTAGATTGTAATTGTTGAAGTAGATAAGTTTTTGACTGGTCCAAGTGTCAAACTGTTCATCAGAGTTTTGTGATTTTATAGCGGAAGCTATGACATTGAATTCTGAAAGCTGTGCATTCAATTCTTGATCCAGTTCATCAACTTGTTAGGCTCGGCTGTTGAGGAAATTTGTTCAGTACCTAGTCATCTTCACTTGGCTGTCGCCGCTGACATTGCAACTTAGAACTAGTGAAATATCTGCATATTGAAGTAATCTACCAAATACGATCTAACATCATAGAAGAAAAATGGGTAATACGCCAACCAAGGAAGTTCGCCGTATGCGGTCGAGTTCTTTGTCCAAGGATATTCTGACGACACCTAAATCACTGGCCAACATTTCAAAAAAGAAGAAGGATAAAGATCGTGAAAAACAGAGACAAAAGGAACAGCACATGCTTGAACTTATAGTGAGAGCCACAGATTCTGTCGATGGTGGTTTTCTAGCTCCTTACGGAAATTATAAATATACTTTAAGTTACAAGACACAATACGTCAGAGAACTTATTATCGAGCGCAGACTATCACCATTCTACACCCCTCTGGAAGATTTTGATGATGGATGGTCGGATGCTGATCTTCTCAAACATCTTAGAAATCTTAGCTTGCATGCTCCACTCGATGAAGAAGACTTTGACAATGAGGAGGAAGATCCTGATGACCATAAAATTCATCAGAGTGCAAGTTCCATCAGAAGAAAAGAGCATAAAGCTTTCAAACGACAGCTGAAGCAGAGGGCTATTCAAATACAAGCAGACGTGGAATTGAGATATCAAAGAGACAAAACAGTACAGAATAGTGGGATAAGAACATTTGACTACATACCGTCTGATGATTTACTTTTGAGGTTGTACAGAAACGCTTGTGAGTGTCCCATCTGTTTTTTGTACTATCCACCTTATCTCAATTTGAGTCGCTGTTGTGTGCAACCAATTTGCACAGAATGTTTTGTCCAGATGAAAAGGATGGATCCACATCCTCCTCATGATGATAATTCGGCTCCTGCTGCCGAACCGGGAGAACTTAAAAACCCTGAAGATCTAATCAGTGAGCCCGTGAAATGTCCCTTTTGTGCAATGACGGATTTTGGAGTGACTTACACTCCTCCCAACTTCAGAACTGGCATTGGCGGGCGCGCTCCTCACGATTACAAAGACGGCATTGTGATTATCGACGAAGAAAGTGACAGAGATGCTGAATCAAACGCTGCACTCACGAATGGCCACAAATCCTCCATAAGCTACGCCATGTCTAAGTCACACTCATCGATGGCGAGTAATCCTAGACGTTCAAACTCTTTTACGGATCATAATCAGTCACAGCCACAGCTTACAGCTCGGGGACGCATTTCATCACCTACTGAGAACACTGGAGTGTACTCAGAGTCTAAAGATGCTGAAGTTCTGGAAAGCGGAAAAAGAAGGGGCTCACTTCCTCCCACTGCCCCCGGTGTGGTGACCATTGACTATATCAGGCCCGATTGGGAACAGAAATTATTAAACTCTCGGGCAAAGCTTGCAAGAAGGTCTGCTGCAGCTACGGCTTTACATGTATCGTCACTTTTGATAGAAAACAGTGGGGGCACGAATTCTGAAGGGCATGGTCGCAATAGGTCTAGAAGACTAGCTTCTACGAGATACTCCAGACAAGAACAGATAGATATTGAAGAAAGGATGATCGAGCAGGCACTGAGGCTTTCTTTTTTGGAGGAGGAAGAGAGAAAGTTGAAAGAACGCTTGAGTGAGACCGCAAAAAGGGATGATTGACAGTATTCATTTCTCTTATATGACGAGCTTTCCTCAACTATTTGATCGGGCCATGTCTTCTGTCAAACTGACGTCATTTTGCTCAGAGTGGATCTATTATATTCATTTTGTATAATTCCCTCCCTCATTCTTTGAAATTTCTAAGTTTGTAATAGTGAATTTGGAATAGGCTGTGGATTGCCTCAGTTAAACGCTGAAATTATAGACAAAAGGCTTTTTTGTCAAATTTAATTTGATACTGAGCCGTTGTAAAGATTGATGGTGAAGTAAAGTCCAAACATATCACTCTGATTCAGAATATCTATTGTGTACAATAATTAGGAGACGCTGCGTATTGGATATCATTTTTGCTGCTTGATGCATGTGTTAGAGAAATCAATATTTGACTGATTAATTTGCAATCTACTCTTCGTCACAACAAATTCTTTGTCATGAACCAAGAGCACTAAGTCGAAGAAGCATCACTCTTCAGCACTGCTCAGTCGTCAATTTTGAATTGATTTTCCTTATCAGAAAGTTATCTTTTATCAATCCTAGCATCCCATTACAAATGAGTTTTTCTGATTTACTTAAGTCAGCGTGTTTCGGCTTCCAAGGGGGGGTCAACCACATCTTGACACTCGTCTATGTGAGGCATAATTACATAATCCACAAAACAGAGAGGCGTTTTTTCCTCTTCCGGATGACAATCATTGAACTCCTTCCGTGATTTGAGAGTAGTTAAGAGTATATACCAAAGCGTCGCAACGACTTGTGTGCAGATTGTCGCACAAGAGGTTCATATCAGTACATGACTGGAGTTCAAGCATAAGGATAAAATTTCTAGAAAATATTGAGTTTTCTAGGCGCAAACCTCAGCATAATCGAGGCTATTTGTTCTTCTACTATTTGAGTAACAACTCGTTGGAGCCTTGTGCAACCTTCAAAGAACCACCAAAGAAGCGCTGGAAAAGAAACTGTGTATTTCCTAATCTATTCAGCGTGAAGCAATCTTTGCTGCAAAGCTGAGGTTGTTGAAGATTAACTTCCTGAACTCCCAAGTCATTATGGAACAAACCATATTTATAAATCCTAAAATGTAGCTGCAACTCGCTGGGTTTATTTCTGGCCAGGAAAAGAAGAACTGCTGTTGAACCATAAATTACTCCATCAAAATTCTCAAATATCCAATTAATAAGGATTCAGTATGGGAAAAGCAAAGCTGATAATTTCTTAGCCTATACCTCAATTTTTATATCAGTATTCATGTCTTATTCCACCTACATCAAATAAAACTGTTGATCTCTAACCAGCTACGCAGAATGTTAAAATTATCCTAGACCGAAAGACATGTAGAGTCAAATACAAAATGATTGGAGAATTCTGTATTTAGAAGATCCGTAACAAATCAGGTACAGTTTTTGACTTGTTTTTTTTGAACAAGAGTAAGTCTATCTATAATCTTATTTTACACGTTGAAAAAGTTACAGCCAAAATTGTTGAAGTTTTGAAAATTTTTTCGAAGTTTAGTATGAGGTCATCAGATTACAGCTTCTATATACTTTGTATGTCAATTATTAATTTAGTGCATCCAACTGCTCAAAACTGTCACGGAGTTAATATTTCTGCAAGCACCGATACCAGTTGTATAGCTTAGGCAGACGAAAACGGTGGTGTGATTGTATTGTTTTTTTCGCAATACTTGTCCGTCTCTGCTTTCAGTTTCGTTTGCTCTGTGTTACAAAGATTACCTGCAAAAAGAGTCACAAACGAAAATCCATTCACTTGACACAGGTCAAATCAGTTTGACAATGGATTCGAACTCTATATGGGAGATTTACTCTTCCGCTTCAAAAATTTTACCGTTGTACCCAAGGATAGAAAATAGGAATGTTAGGGAAGAATCAATGAAAATTCAACATGATCGATTGGTGAACAGTGTGAGTAATGAGGACTACATTATTGACGATTCTCTGCTCACCCCCAACTCCAATTCATTATTGTCCACTTCTCCAAATTTCTATTCCAGCTCGAAACTTATAGCCAACAATGGCAGCACAACAGATGATAAAATTCAATCAGGCGAGGGAATTTCATTGCAATCCACCAATACTTCCAGCTTGATTACCCCTCCAGGAGAGACTTCTGGATCCAGCAGTGTTGGTTTTGAAAAATTTACGTCCGGAAAGCAAAATTTGTCGGTCAGCAATAGCACCACAACTAACTCCACGCACATTATAACTCCTTTGTCAATTTCGGAAAGTCCAAAAAGCTCCAGTGGTCAGAAAAACAGAGATTTTGGGGGAGCATTGCAGTTGAACATTGATGACTTACTAGATTTAAAGAACGATAAAATGTTCTCGGACGATTACGACTTCGAGTTTCTGAAGGGTCTCAAACGTAAAGAGCCGATAAAGTCATTGGGACTCATGCAAGCTAAGTCCTCGCCATCAGTCTCTTCAAACAACACAACTGTCCATTTCTCTGCTATCTCGAAAGCCAAAGACAAGCAAGTTCTGCAATCTAATGGTAATTCTTCCGCCTCCTCGCCCAAACAACCAAATGATCAATATACATCTGGTGGTCTTTCTAAATCAACAAGTCTCTCTTCAAGCGCGCCAAATCCAGCCATAAAGCTATCTTCTTCATCTTTGCCAAAACCTCTTTCAAAGTGCTTCAATTGTGGCACGACAAAAACACCACTCTGGAGAAGGGATTCTCAAGGCAACACTCTCTGCAATGCTTGTGGTCTTTTCCAAAAACTTCATGGCACCATGAGGCCGTTGTCTATGAAGACAGACGTGATCAAGAAAAGAAGCTCGAAGAGACAGTCCTTGAATGGCACAAATTCTAGTTTTTACCATGGTCGACAAATGTATACCAATGCTCACAACGCGACGACATACACTCAAGCCACTTATGGTAATCAATATCCTGCTGCATTTCAACCGGGTATCTTTCAGGTTCAAGGTGGAGTAGGAAGCTCTCCCATGTCAAACAATACGTTCTTTCCTCAAAGCTATCCTAGTCAGCCACACATGTTACCTCAACAATTTTCCAACCAGACGGCTCAAATTCCGACCCAATCACCGATTATTATACAGCCGCAGAAGATTTCAATCAACCAAGCCGGTTCTACACGTTCAAAGAATGTTCCAATTTTGCCAAAGCCGCCGATAACATCTTCTGTTTCAAGTCCAAATACTCCTTTAGCTACGACTCCTTTGTCTGCAAACTCGCCTCTTTCTTCGTCGCCCAAAAGTCAGTATAGTGTCAATATGTCACAGCCCCAGGATATACCTCAGTTTAAAAGAAGAAAGTCTAAAGTGAGTCTTATGACTAATCCATCTCCACCAATGACGCAAAGTTTACATGGTGTCTCTTCCACTTCCCCTTCTTCGCCATTTAATTTTCCGTCTCCATCTGCTAACGCTCCAATTGCTTCTCTCTCGAGACATAATTCATTATCTTCAACACTTTACCAAGACATTAATTGCAAAAGAGGTCTGCACATGGCACCTTCCTCATCCACCACGCCTCCATATCAATCAGTGGTAAGCTTTGGACAATCTAATAGTTCACATCGTCAATTTCCATCCACTCTAGTGTTTTCGCGCAGTCACTCCAGTTCTTTGAGTAAAAACAAGCAAACAAGTTCAACTAATTTGAGCAAATTGGTAGCTCGAGAGAAGGACAGAAATGAAACTCAGGATGATAACACAGTTCTGAATGGCGAAGGCGAAAATGTCTTGACAGATTTGGACTGGTTGAAGTTTGATGTTTGAATTCAAGTGGCTCATACTTTGGATGCTTCCGAGTGCGGTGATTCTTGATACTCTCTTTTGTAGGTTTTTGCCAATTTCACTCAACACCGCAAAAGTTCGAGTGTTATTGTCGGACTTTCTTGAAAATTTACCTGAGACTTTTCTGGACTGATTCCACCGCAGTATGTTACGATCACCAATGAACTCGTATTTTCTTCTAAATACGCTTTCCAGCGCTAATGTCTGTATTTATATAGTTATTTTTATTCGTCAAGGTGATCTCAACAGATGGTTATCCAGGGCTGTGGTCAACCAACAGCACTAAAAATTGTTTCCGACAAGTTCGCGCGGGTTTTTCATGGCTTTTTTCGACCGAAAGAAAGCTCAACCGTATTTTTTTTGTTTCGTAGAAGAAAAGGAAGTTCTACAAAACGATCCCACAGAATTAGACTTCGTCAAACATAATTTGTTTTTCCCAATCTTAGTTTTTGCCATTATGTATAGAGGAAGGGGTGGACACAGAAACTTCAGCAACAAGGTGAATGACAATGAAAGCTTCAACCAAGGAACTGGAAAAAACAATCAGTTTTTGAGCCAAAATGCTGTGTCAGTTGAAATTCTTGGATGGCAGAATGCTACTCAACAGGATTTAAGCAACTTCATTAGCAGGAAAACGAAAATATCCTTGCAAAATCTACATGTGGACCAAATTTCTGGGGCTTTGAAAGCTTCTGTGCGCAGTCGAAGAGAGGCTATTGATTTGGAAAAGTGCACAGGAATGAGATTCGCAGGAGATACATTACGAATAAAGATTATCGAGGATCTGGGACTGTCAGCTGGAGCCAATGGATCTAGTACTCTCCAGACTATCAGATCATTTTTACACTCTCGTCACAATCCATCTTTAAAATTGCTCAACTTGGAAAACATGCGCAGTGACGGTAACTTGAATACCCAGGGTTTTTTCTCAAACCCGAATACGTCTTCTAAATTTTTTACTGCATTGATTAAGCTTGCACTTCAAGATGAGTTGGTCATCGAATCAGTTAACTTTTCTAATAACCAGCTTGGCGATAATGCGAAAGATCTTATCGAATTGGGGTTAGCTTATCCAAAATTGAAAAATTTGGCTATAAGTAACATTGGTGTCACCAGGTTGGATTTTTTTGAAAAGTTGAAAAACAAGTTCACGTCTCTTCGAGAGTTACTAATATCTGGTAATCCAGTCACACAGCTGAATGCTCATTCAGACATAGTAAAACTGTTCCCAAAGTTGGTGATTTTGGATGGGGTTCCAGTTCGAGATGAAGCAAAACTAAACAACATTTTCAAATTACCAGTGACCAGCAGGGGAATGTTTTTTGAAAACTCTAATTTGCAGGAAGCGGCAACCAACTTTGTTTCAAACTATTTGAGAATGTGGGACAATCAACGATTGGAGTTATTACAGCTCTATACATCCGACTCTCAATTCTCTTATCATTTTGACACTGCTCATATTGCCGACATGGTTCCGAGTTCATCTGTTAGTACAGCTAAACAGGGACACAATAATCAATCAGCAAACTCATGGGGCTATTATATTTCAAATTCCCGAAATCTCATGAAAGTCTCAGGTGCAAAGCAAAGAATGGGGAAACTCTCGAAAGGAAGTGACTCTTTGCAACGCATATTCCAATCTCTCCCCAAAAGCAAGCATAGACTCCAGGAAAATCCGGAACTTTATTCAATTGAGGTGATCTCATACCCTACAGTGAATGGAATGCAGATCCTGCTGCACGGAGAATTTGACGAGCTTGCGCCTCCAGAAAATCATGAGATACAAAATAAACATGTCAAGGGCCGGTACAATAATCGCTTTATCAATTCTCCTTCCCAAAACAGTGGCTCGCTAGAGAAAAGATCTTTTGACCGCTCTTTTGTTGTGGTGGCCGGAGTAAGTGGTGAATTTATTGTTGCCTCGGACCTGCTGCTGATCAAATCTTATTCAGGTAATAAAGCTTGGCTTGAAGCGGACAATACAGATTTGATAGACAAGTCAAGAGATCAGGCATTCACTACTCCTCATGGTTCAATAACCAGTGGTAGCTTGGAAACTTTGAGAGGATCAATTACTCTTCCAGCTGATGTTGTTACCAAGCTAGACTTGAAGCAGCAACAATTACTCTTGAAGGTACTGGAAGAAACTAAGTTGACGCTGGAGTTTGCTTTGATGCTTTGCGAACAAAGCAAATGGGATTACCTTCTCGCAGGTAAAAATTTTCAAAATTCCAGACTACAGCTGCCTTTAAGTGCTTTTCAGAAATAACTTCCTTTCTAAATAATTTATGTTCTCAGATGATCTCAACCTTCTCTACCTGAGTTTGAATCAATTTGCTGCTCTTAACCTCTCATGATCTCACGGCTCAGGCTCTTGTTTTTGTGTTTCGCGTATTTTGAAACGCGCTCTTTAAACGATAAAGTACAAATTTATTTTGGAGACATATAGGAGTAAAGCAGGCATGGATGTTGAATGAATCCGTTGAAATTTGTTCGTTTGTCTTCGAAAAGACTCTAGTCAAAAATGAATGAATTTGACTACTACTCTGAGGAAGTTCCTACTCTTTCAAAAGAGATTGAAGTGTTTGAAACTGCGATCAACTCACAAGAAAGTGACGACCTGTCACTCGAAGAATTGCAAAATGACCGCATTTCCGACTTTGTGGTGAAAAACGACAGAGTTTCCTTTGACTTTAGGGATCGGTTTGAGAGAGATCTAACAAACCTTTTTGAAGTTGATAACTTAAGAAAAGAACAGTCTGATCATCTGATCACATGTTCGAGTGCGACGGGAGCGTTACAACAACAGATTTCGGAACTTTATCTGCAGCTTCAATCAGAAAAACTCTGTTTCCACGACTTGTCGGCTGAAAATTTACTTGAGCAACTCAAGAGAACTTCAATTGACATAGTGAAGAAGATGAAGAAAGAATTAGTCTCAGGTTTGCTTGAAGATAACTCTGAACAGACTAGAGAAGAAACTCTTGTTCAAGACAAAGACTACACTGTTTCACTTTCAAATAGACTCACAAAAATTGAGACACAGCTTGGTTTGTTGGATGAGCAGTCCACCCATAGTGTACAATCAACGATGAATGATATAAATAGAAAAATCAATGTTCTCCTTGATCCGCGTTTCTCTTTGAATGGCGTTGAAAACATCATTTGTCAGCTGAATTCCACATTAAAAGATCAATTGAAGGATTCTAAAGGACATCAGCAGACAGAACTGGCACATTCGGGTGTCACCGAGAAAAGAATTGATGAGTTATACACCAAATTCAAACAAATCCCTGATGTGAAGAGGCTAATTGAATTAATAATTCGGAGATTGAAATCTATAAACGAAATCATTTTTTCAGGTTCACGTTCCGATGAATTTCTCGCATCCATCGGGTCTCAAATGAAGGCAATGAACGATGGTATGGCTCTTTGGAGTTCAAAAATAGAGAACATGGAATATAGAGCTGATGAGAACAGAACTGCGTTTTCCAATAATCAAAGTAAGATAACAAAATGGTTAATGCAATTGGAAGAAAAATTAGAGCATTAGAGCTCACATAGCCACTATTTCTTTGTGAATAGGGAAACAACATCTTGATCATGCACGACATGGTTAAGACCGCATTTCTGAGGAGCTGTACCAAATTTGGAGGAGGAACCCCACACTAGAGCATATTTGAACTTTTCCTTGAAATCTTTGTGGATGGAGTTGCAAACATCTTCAATTGTGGAACTGTTGCGAACTACCACCGGGTCTTTGAGATCGGGCGGTATCCCTCGTCTCTTGGTATACAACCTTAGTAAATTCAGTCTATACCAAATTTCTTCGACAACGTCCTCAACTGCTAAGTCCATTTCACAAGACATCACAACAGTATTGGGATTTCTTGCTATTCTATCCACTTCTTCCAGGGAAACGGAATCAATTTTGTTGAATACATACAAGCAAGGGACATAGACCACGTGTTTCTCATTTATCACGTCTATGAGATCATCAACAGTGACATTTTCATCTCTTATCATTATATCTGCATTATGGATTTTGTAATCTTTTAAGATAGAAGATACAAGTTTCTCGTCCAACTGTTTTGGAGCTATGGTATAATTCATCTTTATTCCCCCCGTCTTTTTCAACTTTATTGACATGTTTGGCTTGATTTTGTTTAAACGTATGCCAATTGCTTCGAGTTCTCGTTCCAGATGTTGACGCTGGTTCGAAGGCTTGGTAGCGTCCAGAATCATCAATATTAAATCGGCTGTTTTTGCTGTTGCGATCACTTGTCGTCCTCTACCTTTTCCCTCACTAGCACCTTTTATAATGCCAGGTAAATCCACAATTTGTATTTCGGCACCTTCATATTCCAATACACCTGGCACGGAGGTGAGAGTCGTAAACTCGTAGGCAGCAGCTTCTGACTTAGTTTTAGTCACCTTCGAAAGAAACGAAGATTTTCCGACGGACGGGTAGCCAATGAGACACACTCTTGCATCTCCTGATTTACTCACTTCAAAACCTTGTCCTTTTGCTCCACTTGCACCACCCTCCGGTTCTAAAAGCATTCGCCTATATTTTGCCAGTTTACCTTTGAGCAGGCCCAAATGGTATTCAGTCGCCTTATTTTTCTGAGTTTTGGCCATCTCATCTTGTATTTCCTTTATTTTGTCCAGAATATTCACCATGATGTTGTTTTTTTGTTCAAGTTCATTAATAGATTTGGATTCTCAGTTCGAAAATGGATAAGTAACTTGAACCGTACTAATCATCTGTCAAAAACGGTTCTAAAAATTTTTTTACTATGATATTCAGACGATGGAAATTTTTGGATCCAAAATTAATGCAATTCATGCGTACCTACTTTGCTTCGAGAAAAAATTATGCTTCATGAAAAGAACTTACCAATTCCACCCAGTGTAAATCATTGAACCAAATTATCGTTGCTAGTCTTGGAATCTTCATATAGCTCCTCATTCGAAATCTGTAATTCTGAAAACTGCTCATTCAAAACATTTCCGGAAGAACTTTGTTTCGTGTTTGCATTTTCGTCACTCAAGTACAATCTCAATCTTTCATCTTTCACATTGAGCAAAGAGGTTTGATCTTTCATCTGTAGCGAGCACAATCGAATAAGATACTCAAGAAGTGAAACATTGTTGTCGTTTTCTGTTCCAACCTCGGTAGAGCTTCTTTCATCGGACTCACTCTCTGTCTCTTGTGAGCAGTCGCTATCTACCGAGCGTATACTCTCCTCAAAACTTCCAATAGCGAGCCATTCAGTGTCTGTATCCGAAGTCTCTCTTCCTTTATTTATACCAGAGTGTTCAAGGTTTTCTTGTTCGCTTTCCTTTTGAATTTTCAACACTAAAACTGCTGAGTTACTGTCTTGTAACCTTAAAAGCTTCCCTGAGGCAGTAAAATATAGCCGCAGTATTTTTTCGATCGGTATTGAGATGATTTCTGGTTTAGTCTCCTCCAAGTCGTGATATCTGCCATCATCGAAATTTTCCTTGACTTCTAAGCGGTAATAGAACTCAAGATTTTCTCCAGGTAACCTCAATATCCGCACTTCACCTCTGGCAAACCTTTCTTTCCATGTAATTGCAGATACTCCACGTGATACTCGGGCAGCATTGTAGAAAATACCATATAAGGTGGAGTGGAATGTGGGCCCAACTTGAACTTGTTTCCCAGTTTTCTTGAATTTTGTGTTGGAATCATGTATGAGCACAGTTGATTTGAGCATTTTCCCCGGTGAAACGAATTGATTCAAACCTCCAGTGAGATTTGCCCCCGAGGTAGTGAGAGCCAGATTAATGATCGGGATGGCTTGTTCTATCCTCGATAGGAGATCTTCCATATATATCTCAGCACCTTTGATTGATTCCGAACTCACCTTGGAAGATGATGCATCGGTACCTATCAAATCTTCAATATGCTCTTGAAATTCGTCAATTTCTTGCTTCAAGTCTTTGGTGAGCCTCAATGTACTTTCGAGACTGCTGTTTCCTCTAGCAGCGATCAATTGGATCAGCTCGATCGCATATGTGACTATCTCTATTCGTGTCAATAGCCGATTCTTGAGTCTCTCAATGGCACGCTTGTTTTTTTCTGGTACATTGTCCATTAACCTGGCTACAGATTTGATAACATAAGAGGAAGCAATTTGAACGCTTGATCGAAGTGCAAAAGTCACCATTTGGCTTCCAGCTTTTGCCAAAATCTGATCCATTTCGAATAGGATGACGAAACTCAAAATTCTTTCCTGTTATCAGTGTTAGCAAAACAAAAGTAGCTATGTACAATAGTCTACAGACAATCTGAAAAAATCGAACTTTAGACAAAAGCTAAATTACAGTATTTAAAATTAAGTGAGGCAGGCGGTGAGAAAAAAAGTAGCTTCATTTCTGGAGAGCGAGTTTTTTGTTTTTCCATTTCTTATTCATATCCTCTGTAGTTTGTAACTGCTCCCTTTGATCCAGTGTCAGATACTCCTTGACCATTTCTCCAACTCCATCTCCTTTGTTAACATATATCTTGTCACTATTGAATTTGATGCGATCTTCTATGGTGTTTCTCATAAATGTTGAAATTAATGATTTGATCTGATAATCACTCCAAAGTGCCAGGAATTCGAGTTCTTTTTTTGCATTTTGGGCTCTGCTATTGATCCACTGTATTTCATCACTATACCCACAATCATATAGAATGAGAGGGACATCATGCGCCATATTATAGATGGGTTTGCTTGGAAACTCCAACGGATTCAGAAGTCGTTTAACAATACAGGGGCTTTCTAACCTCTGTCCAACCTTTAATAAAACAGCGATCATGCATCTTACTTGGTGCCACAGAAATGCTGTACCTTTTAAATCAAAAAGATAATAGTTTGAATCTTCAGAAAGTTGACTTATCGAAGAGTGTGTTATGCACCTTTCAAAATTGGTTATTTGCTTTGAAGGATCGATCTTGCAAAAGTTTCTGAAATCTTTTTGGCCTAGAAAATGAACTGATGCCTCCCTCATCTTGGAAATGTCTAGGTTTGTTCCGTCAAAGATATATTTATAATGTCGATAAGTACAGCTGAATCTCGCATCAAAGTTTGAGGGAGGCCTAAGACATACAGAATGGAATCTGATGTCTGCAGGTAGAGAACGGTTTAATAATGATATGTAATCGATCTCCTTGGTGTCGTTAACCGGGTCTAGTAACTCATTCTCTGTTAAGTTTGAACGAACTTCTAAAGAGATCACTTGATTCATAGCACTGACCCCCTTATCTGTCCTTCCGCATCTGCTGAACTTGAAATCATTTGGATTAAAAGAGTCAACAAACTTCAACTTGTTCAACGCTTGAATAATTTTATATTCTATCGTTGGCAAAGTGGTGTTTTCTATTTGTAAAGCTAGGCCCTGGTAGTTCCAGCCCAGGTAAGAGCATTTGAGACCTATAAGTCTTTTGCTGTATTTTGAAAAATCGAATGTTCTCACCTTCTTATTCTTTTGCAAGTTTTGTTTCTCATCAGTAGTCTTACGATCAATTTTTGAGATCGATCGTTTGAAATTTAGTGTTTTTTGAATGGTTTCCAATTCTTCTACCCGTCTGATAAGCTGCTCTCTAGAATACTCTTTGTAATATGGTCCATTAGCACTTTCGCTTTTACAATCATCAAATTGTCCTTTGTTTGACATGATGTGTAAAGTTTGTTTTATAAAATTTCTTTTATATGTGCTGAAAACCGAATTGACAGAGGTATGACTTTTAAGCATGGAACACCCTTGAAAGATGACTGAATAAAAAGTTATCAATCACCTTCTTGTAATGTAAGTGACAAATTAACAAGTAGAGCTTGGAAGTCGGCTAAATATGGTGATCGTCGTTTTGATGAGACGATTGATGGATAACGAACGAGTAAGTTTGTTGAACAATTACGTGAGAAATTTTTCAGGTGTACTTTAAGGGCTCTACATTTTTTTCTTGAGAGAAACTGATAGGAGACTGCTAGTTCTAGTTACGTTATACAGTTCAGTCATTTAGCGCCTCCACTCTTGTAAGCATATTGAGTGATTGTGAACTGCAACACATTGCAAGGATCACTTTTCAAATGAATAATGACCTCAGGACTGATATCATCGGAGTGGAAATCTTGCTCTTACAAGTTACAACCATGGCTTATCAGTGCCTTGATATCGGCAGGTTACTTGGAAATGACACCTGTTCAAGCATCCACAATTCCTTTACTTAGTGGTAATAAGGATGTAATAGTGGAAGCAGTTACAGGGTCAGGGAAGACACTTTCTTTCGTTGTACCTGTGATAGAAAAGGTTTTTAAGCTGTTTGAAGAAAAGAACTCATCTCAAAAAGGATTTTTCAATGCACTGATAGTATCACCCACAAGAGAATTAGCATGTCAAATTGAGAGTATTTTTCAAAAAGTTCTTACGAACTGCCCAGCATGTTGTTCGGGTATCAGAAGTCAAACGATTGTTGGTTCTCTTGGATCTGTTCGTGATGATATTCACAACTTTATGCAAAATAAGCCACAAATCATAGTGGGAACTCCCGGTCGTTTAATTGAGTTTCTATCAGCCAAGGTTGTCAAAACTACTTCATGCGAAATCCTTATACTGGATGAAGCTGATAAACTTCTGGATAACAGCTTTTCTCATGACACAGAAACAATCGTCAGAATGCTTCCCCGCCAACGACGTACTGGATTATTTTCTGCTACGATGTCCAGTGCAGGAAATGAAGTTTTCAAAACAGGCCTGACTAACCCGGTCAAAGTTTCAGTAAAGTCGAAATCTTTACAATCATCGTCTGCTCCTGAGAGATTGGGAATTCACTACATTGTTTTGAATCCAGCCTCTAAACTCAAATTTGCACTTGATCTTCTGGTGAAATATAAATTCAAAAAAAGTGTGGTTTACTTTCCGACATGCATATCTGTAACCTACTTTTACAAGTTGTTTTGTTATCTTTTTGGCACCTCAAATGACTCTGAGCTTGCAGATATTGGTATCTTTTCATTACATGGGAAGTTGACTGCGAAACAGCGATTGAAAACATTGAAGAATTTCTCGGAGCTTGCTAAAAAAGGTGTGCTATTCACCACTGATGTGGCAGCAAGAGGATTAGATATACCAGAAGTTGACTTGGTGATACAGGTAGACCCACCAACCGATCCTGACTTTTTCTTGCATCGATGTGGGAGAACTGCTAGAGGTAACAAGGTCGGCAGCGCTTTAGTTATGCTTAACGAAGGCTCAGAACAAGATTATGTTGACTTCATGAAAGTGAAAAATATAGTGATCAAACCTTTTATTATGAAGACTTTTGATCATCAATTTGATGTATGGTTTGATGATTGTTTAAGAAGTTGGTTACTTGACGACAGAGAGAATTATGATCTTGCAATTAGGTCATATGTCTCTTTTGTGCGCTACTATTCCAAACATACCATCAGCTCCGTTTTCAGGATTTCTCTTTTGGATTTCAAGAATGTTGCAAAAATGTATGGACTTGTGCGCCTGCCTAGAATGCCCGAAAATCGATTTATTACTGACTTCCCAGAAGATGGTTGGTTAGAGAGAACAATTAATTTTGATATTTATTGTTACAAGGATAAACAGAAGGAAGCCTCAAGACTGTTGGAGTTACGGTCGAGCAAGGAGAAGCAGGAGAAAGTCAATGAGATTGAACATCGAAAGAAGATATGCAAAACGAACATGTCATGGAGCAAAGAAGCAGAGATGAAGGACAAAAAAAAGAACAGCAAGCGCAGAAGAGATGTACTGATGAATAAAATCAACGAAGAAAAAGGAAAAGATGAGGGTATTTTGGAAGACTCGGAAACCGAAGCAGATTGGAAAGATCTCGTGAGAGCAGAAAAAAGACGGAAAGCGGAATCGGGCCATATATCACAATTCAGCAGTCTTTGAGGCCCAAAGAGTACCGACTCAATGATTGAGAATTTCTTCGAAGCTAATATCTGGTGAGATCTTGAGAGCTTGTTTCCAAAACTTCGAAGTGTGTCTATCCCCTGAATCACAAGCGATAAAAACTATTCTAGGGTTGCTTTTGGGGGACATCAAAGCAACCCTGCAAGCTGCCACTGCATTAATACAACTGCTTGAACCTAAAAACAGTCCATCACGTGAACAAAGAAATCTAGCCATCCTCATAGCTTGATCATCAGTGACTTTCTCGGCATCATCTATTAAATTTTCTCCTTGTTTGAAGTTATGTGTTAAGCGTGTTAATCCTATTCCTTCCACAAGAGTATCTACTTGATGTCTCCTTCTGGTTCCTTCCTTTTCGACAGTGTCGTACATGACACCGAATTTGATTCTATTGTATAGTCCTGATCCTTGTGGATCTGCTAGAATGACGTTAATTTTTGAATCCTGCATTTTCAGATACTTTGAACATCCTGATATTGTTCCACCGGTTCCAGAGCCCGACACGAAATAATCGACATTTTTGCTCATCTGGTTCCAAATTTCGGGTCCCGTTGTATCATAATGAGCCCTCCAATTGCAATCGTTTTCAAACTGATCTGCAAATACTCCTGTGTAATCAAGAGATGTATTATTCGCTAAATTCGCAGCAGCTGTCTTCGCAGCATTCACATACTGGCTAGGATCTACGATAGAAGCAGGTTTCACTTTTTCAATTTCAGCATTGTAAGCCTCCAGAAGCTTGAGTTTTTCCAATGAAGTGTCATCTGGTAGGCATATATGTGCCTTATAACCGAGGGAATTGCATAACATTGCAAGTGAGATTCCGGTAGACCCAGAAGTGCCTTCGAAGATTGTGTCTCCTCTATGAGGTTTTATGACACCCTTCTTTTCATAATCCCTTATTATTGCTAAAGCTACTCTATCTTTGGCTGATCCTCCAGGATTTGTTAATTCTAATTTTGCAAATATCTCTGCTCCAGTGATGTCCGACAAAGAATTGATCTTTATAAGAGGAGTATCACCAACCAAGTTCGAAATGTCTTGTGCATATTCCGTTTTGTTGTTAGCACGAAGGTGCTTTAGAATTGAATAACTGGTTATCACTCCGCATGTAATTGTGATCAGGATAGATGAGTATAGATTAACTGTCATAGTTCTTTGGTAATTCCCTCCAGACCAGCATTTCGGGACAGGAAAAATGAAAATTTACTTTTTTATTCGCATGGATAATGGAACATTTAGAGCCAATTTTTTATTCAACCTGTTTAACCCATGAATATGTGGTCACCGAGAATTGCAGAGTGTATTCTTGCGCATTTCGTGTCAAAAAGGTTGGAATTGGGGCTTTAGACTTCAAGCTATGACTCTTCTATTAGATTTGTTGGTGCAGGCCTTAGTCAATTTTCATTACAAAATTCATAGCATTCTGAACCAAACAGAACTGACTTCCGTTCTTCTATCTTCACCCTCTTCAAGAGTCATCACTACAATATTTGTGTACACATTCATCCTGTTGGCTCTTTATGAAGTTGTGGTGAATTTCGGAGCAGAAATGAAGCTATGGAAGAGGCCGGGCGAAGATGTATTTGTTGATTATCCTGCTCACTGTGCTCATGTTTACGTTTCTTTGAATGTTTGTGGCCATTCTGACTGGTTGGAAAAAAGAAAAGCACCGTTACTTGCGAAAGCAATAATCTATCATATTGAGTTCAGTCCGGATGAATATTCAGATCCGGATTACGGCACAACGCTAGGATTTCTGAGAAACAAAGTTTTGAGGTGGTTCAAGGAAAGCAAGTTTTGGCAGAAGTATCAAGAGGAGCATGAGGAAGCAGACATCGAAACTATGATAGTTTTCGATAAGCGAGGTTCGATTATTCAAAAAGATGAAGAATTCCTTTGTAACCTTGGCGTTTCAACTGGTGCAACGGTTAATTGTCTTGTTATCATTAGGTGATCTTTCGGAGGTGTTCTTTTATGTTGCAATGGAAACCCATATTTCAATTTGATTCATAGAAACAAAAATTTTCAGAGAAGTTTAATACTAGTCTTAGAAAATCCAATGGTTTATCATTCGATCATATCCCTGTAGGATCTTTGTGGGCTTTTTTTGAGAATGCAAGTAACCTTCCACTCCCATGTGCTTGTTTTCACAACTTTCTTTAAGAGTTTGTGTTATCATTTGTATTTTCATCCTGTGACATTCGGCTGTTCTGTTGTTTGTAGTTTAATTTATGGCCTCTTCGTTCGGACTTTTTTAGTTTTTTAGAAACTTTAGCGAATTGACTCATTGGATCTAGGGAAGATAACGAACTTGTGGACTTCTGTTTGTATGCAGGAGGATTGACTGCAGTCTTACAGTCCTCGTTCTTGTAAACTTTTGTTGTATAACTGCCTGTTTTTCGCTTTCTTCCTAATAGGTATTCATTATTGGGCTTGAGATTATTTGCCTGAGAATGCATATCTCTTTCAGTATACATCCACTCCAAGCTTTTAGCATTCCCCTCAAATTGCGGTGAAACCAGATCATTTGTTTGTCGTTGTAGAAGAGCCTCTTGTTCCCTAGCTCTTGTGAGTTTGTAATCTTTCAATGCTTGCTGTTCTCTAACCCAAACTTTTTCTTGATTTTTGATAAGCTTGGGATTCCATGACTTCTTCAAGTTCAAATCTGACGGCATGGCTAGAATGATTATTGCGTTAGGGATATAACATCTGTTGAATCGAAAATTCTTTTTTTGTAATCGAGTTTTCTGCTAGGCAGTCAAATTGAAATTAATTTTGATCAACAAGGCGTTCCTGGTGCGATTAACAGAAATTGAGACACACTCCAGCTTTCAGGGCATGACTTCCAGAAACAAAGAGTAGTTATACAGATATCTTAAACATGTCTGTGAGAGAGTAAGCTCAGATCAATGTTTAACGCTAAGAGTAAAATAGTACTTTGAAAAATTAGAAACCCTATAAGACTACCTAAAAACCATGAATTTTGATATTTTTCTTCTGTAAGCCTAGTTGCTGTATCAGAAACTCCATAACCTTCAATCTTTGATCTCCTTGAAGTTGAATAACTTCCCCCAAGTCGTCATCTTTGACAATGTTTCCATTACAAGCAAAATCCTTCTTCAAAACTTTCAATATCCGTTTCAAATCATATTCCTCTGGAACACCCTGGACTGTGGTCAGAGTCTTTCTTCCATTTCTCTGTTGAATACGGATATGGATGTAATTGGTCGGCTGTGTTTCAGCATCACCTGTGTCAGCGAAAGGATCTATAAACAGTTAGTAACTACTGAGATATTTTTTGAGTCCTATTTTGAACCTTACCAAACGACTTTAAGTTTTCAATGGAGCTCATATATTATCAGGCTTTTGTAGGTACTGATATTGTTTGTGTTGAATCAAGTTTCAGGAGTGGAATATAGCGGAACTATGCTGTACAAGAGTTCAAACGCAATCCTGTTGAAATTTTCTGGCGAGTTTTTCTCACTCAAATTTAAGCGGACAGTGCGTGATATTTGTGCATGAAAATGCGGCTAGTGAACTCTTTTGTGGCGATGATGAAGAGAGAGAAGTCAATAAGTTGGGCTTACTGATCCCATCACTCACTGACAAAATGCATTCAATATGCTGAACTTATAATGTAAGAATGTGGCTTGATTGTAGATGGATTTAAGGTGATTTTGTTGTTGATGATTCGGTTTTCTATCTTTTAGGAAGCTGAGCCATTTTTATCCAGTCACATGTATTATATTCTCTCTGTTTTCTCAAATCTTCGATTTGACCTCTGGTAACCAATAGTAACTTGGAGGTTTTGGATTATATACGGTGGAAACATAAACATCATCTACTGCCAAGATGATGGTTTAATTCAATTAGAAAATGAAAAAACTTTGATCGAGATTTATATATCGCTCAGCCGAAGTAATTAACAAGTGTACCAAAAAAAAAGCTGTTACTATTATGAAAGTATACATATTCAAGATATTTCTAAATCTTCTTGAATTTTACAGTTGAAAGAATTCTCTTGTGTTACCTAATTGGAAACTTTCTAGTGCAAGAAGAATTGATAAAGTCTTAGCATGTCTGCACGTTCTGAGTCAGATTTGCTGGCAAGTTTGAAGAAGGCCTGTTCATCCGAAGAATCTGCGCCGAAACGTAAGCACGTTAGGTCATGCATAGTTTACACTTGGGATCACAAGTCATCAAAAGCCTTCTGGAATTCCATAAAGGTGCTGCCCATACAATCGGATGAAGTACAACTATTCAAAGCACTTATTGTGATTCATAAAGTTTTGCAAGAAGGACATCCTTCATGTTTGATTGGGGGGTTCAAAAATCTAGGCTGGATTGAAAGTTTAGGCAGAAGTGTTCAGGGAGAAGGTTTGAAAGGATACGGAAGACTGATCAGGGATTACATTCTTTATCTGGTGAGGAAACTTCATTTTCATCATGACCATAGAGGGTTCAACGGTACTTTTGAGTACGAAGAATACGTTTCATTAAGAGCGGTTAGCGATCCTAATGAGGGGTATGAAGCAATTCTAGATCTTCAAAATCTGCAAGACCTATTAGATGATTTTCAAAAAGTCATTTTCGCTTCCATTCATAAATCCAGAGGCTCCGAATGCATTGTCAGCGTTCTTGTTCCTTTGGTTTCAGAGTCTTACGGAATCCACAAATTTTTGACTTCTATGTTAAGAGCTCTTCATCGGTCGGCGGAGGCTGACGACGTTCTTCAACCGCTGAGAGAGAAGTTCAATGACCAACATAGACGTTTGTTTGAGTTTTATGCTGATTGTTCATCTATTCGTTATCTGACGACATTGATTAG